>SZWC01005822.1:78970-103381 GCA_023375785.1 Penium margaritaceum | reverse complement strand
GCTTTGGTTTCTGTGACCCGGCTTTGGTTTCTGTGACCCGGCTTTGGTTTTTGTGACCCGGCTTGGTTTCTGTGGCCCGGCTTTGGTTTCTTTGACCCGGCTTTGGTTTCGGTGACCCGGGTTTGGTTTTTGTGACCCAGTGTTTGGTTTCTGTGATCCGGCTTTGGTTTCTGTGACCCGGCTTTGGTTTCTGTGACCTGCCTTTGGTTTTTGCGAACCGGCTTTGGTTTCTGTGACCCGCCTTTGGTTTCTTTTACCCGCTTTTGGTTTCTAGTTATCGACTAGCAAGTACATGCTAGTCGATAGCTAGTATTCACAAACCATTGTTTCCCCCTCTGACCATTTGTGACTCGTGTTATGAGCTGTCAAAGTTGACCACACATAGTGACATTCTTTGGTCATGGTCAGTGACATATGCCTACTTTGGTTTGTCATTGTACATGGTAACCACACCGTGCCACTACTTATTGAAGGTCCTTGTGCTCGCCAGTTGATACCTGGTGTTCCCAAACCATTATTTCCCCCTCTGACCATTTGTGACTCGCATTATGAGTTGTCAATGTTGACCACACACAGCGGATTTCTTTGGACAAAGGCAGTACATATGCCTACTTTGGTCGATCTTTGTGCATGGTAGCCACACCGTGCTACTACTAGTTGAAGGTCGTTATACGTGCTAGTTGAAAACTAATATTCCAAAACCATTGTCCGCCCCTTTGACCATTTGTGACTCGTGTTATGGGTTGTGAACGTTGACCACCCATAGTGTGTGGACTTTGTGTGACTTTGGTCATGGTCAGTGAAATATGCCTAGTTTGGTTGTTTGGTGTGCACAGTAGCCACACTGTCCTACTACTGATTAAAGTTCTTTATCCTTTATAGTAGATGCATAGGGTTCCCAGACCATTGTCTCTCCCTCTGACTATTTGTGACCCGTGTTATGAGTTGTCAATGTTGACCACACAAAGTAGTCTTCTTTGGTCATAGTCAGTGACGTATGCATCCTTTGGCTGGTCAGTGTGCATGCTAGCCACACCATGCCACTACTTGTTGATGGTCTTTGTACTTGCTAGATGATAAGTAGTGTTCCCAACCCATTTTTTCCCCCTCTGACCATTTGTGACTCGTGTTATGAGTTTTCAACGATGGCCACACACTGTGAGACTCGTTTGGTCATGGTTAGTGGCATATGCCTACTTTGGGTTGTCACTGTACATGGTTGCCAGGCCGTGTCACTACATATTGAAGGTCTTTGTGCTTTCTAGTTCATAGCCAGTGTTCACAAACCATTGTTACACCCCCTAACTATCTGTGACTCTTGTTGAGAGTTGTCAACATTGACCACATGAAGTGGAATACTTTCGTCATGGTTAGTGACATATGCATACTTTGGTTGATCACTGTACATGGTAGCCACATTGTGCCACTACATGTTGAAGGTCTTTGTACTTGCTAGACGATAACCATTATTCACAAACCATTGTTTCCCCCTCATACCATTTGTGACTCGTGTTATGAGTTGTCAAAGTTGACCACACATAGTGAGATTCTTTGGTCATGGTCAGTGACATATGCCTACTTTGGTTGGTCATTGTACATGGTAGCCACACCATGCCACTACTAATTGAAGGTCCTTGTGCTTGCTAGCTCATACCCAGTGTTCCCAAAACATCGTTTCCCTCTCTGACCATTCGTGACTCACATTTGTTGACCACACACAGAGGATTTCTTTGGTCAAAGGCACTACATATGTCTACTTTGGTCGGTCATTTGGCATGGTAGCCACACCGTGCTACTACTTATTGGAGGTCGTTGTACTTGCTAGTTGAAAACTAATATTCCGAAACCATTGTTTCATCCTCTGACCACTTGTGACTCGTGTTATGGGTTGTGAACGTTGACCACCCATATTGAAATTTTCTGGTCATGGTCAGTGACATATGCCTATTTTGGGTGTTTGGTGTGCATAGTAGCCACACTGTGCCACTACGTATTGAAGTTCTTTGTCGTTTTTAGTCGATACATAGGGTTCCCAAACCATTTTCTCTCCTTCTGACCATTTGTGACTCGTGTTATGAGTTGTCAATGTTGACCACACATAGTGGACTCCTCTGGTCATAGTCAGTGACGTATGCATCCTTTGGTTGGTCACTGTGCACGCTAGCCACGTCGTGCTACTACTTGTTGAAGGTCTTTGTACTTGCTACTTGAGAACTAGTGTTCCCAACCCATTGTTTCCCCCTCTGACCATTTGTGACTCGTGTTATGAGTTTTCAACGTTGACCACACACTGTGAAATTCTTTTGGTCATGGTTAGTGGCACATGCCTACTTTGGTTTGTCACTGTACATGGTTGCCACGCCGTGTCACTACGTATTGAAGGTCTTTGTGCTTTGTAGTTGTTAGCTAGTGTTCCCAAACCATTCTTACCCCCTCTGACTATCTGTGACTCTTGTTGTGAGTTGTCAACGTAAACCACATGAAGTGAGATTTTGTGGTCCAGGTCAGTGACATATGAATACTTTGGTTGGTCATTGTGCATGGTAGCCACACAGTGCCACTACATATTGAAGGTCTTTGTACTTGCTAGTCAATAACTAGTATTCACAAACTATTGCTTCCCCCTCTGACCATTTGTGACTCGTGTTATGAGTTGTCAAAGTTGACCACACATCGTGACATTCTTTGGTCATGGTCAGTGACATATGCCTTCTTTGGTTGGTCATTGTACATGGTAGCCACACCGTGCCACTACTTATTGAAGGTCCTTCTGCTTGCTAGCTGATATCTGGTGTTCCCAAACCATCATTTCCCCCTCCGACAATTTGTGACTCGCATTATGAGTTGTCAAAGTTGACCACACACAGCGGATTTCTTCGGTCAAAGGCAGTAGATATGCCTACTTCGGTCCGTCATTCTGCATGGTAACCACACTGTGCTACTACTTTTTGAAGGTCGTTGTACTTGCTAGTTGAAAACTAATATTTCGAAACCATTGTTTCCCCCTCTGACCATTTGTGACTCATGTTATGGGTTGTGAACGTTGACCACCCATGTTGAACTTGTTTGGTCATGGTCAGTGACATATGCCTAGTTTGGTTGTTCGGTGTGCATAGTAGCCACACCGTGCTACTACATATTGAAGTTCTTTGACCTTTCTAGTCGATACATAGGGTTCCCAAACCATTGTGTATCCCTCTGACCATTTGTGTCTCGTGTTATGAGTTGTCAATGTTGAGCACACATAGTGGACTTCTTTAGTCACAGTCAGTGACGTATACATCCTTTGGTTGGTCACTGTGCACGCTAGCCACACCGTGCCACTACTTGTTGAAGGTCTTTATACTTGCTAGCTGATAACTAGTGTTCCCAACCCATTGTTTTCCCCTCTGACCACTTGTGACTCGTGTTATGAGTTTTCAACACTGACCACACATTGTGAAATTCTTTTGGTCATGGTTAGTGGCATATGCCTATTTTGGTTTGTCACTGTACATGGTTGCCACGCCCTGTCACTACGTACTGAAGGTCTTTGTGCTTTCTAGTTGATAGCTAGTGTTCCCAAACCATTTTTGCCCCCTCTGACTATCTGTGACTGTTGTTGTGAGTCATCAACGTTGACCACATGAAGTTAAATTCTTTGGTCATGGTCAGTGACATATGCATACTTTGGTTGGTCACTGTGCATGGTAGCCACGCTGTGCCACTACATATCGAAGGTCTTTGTACTCGCTAGTCGATAACTAGTATTCACAGACCATTTTTTCCCTCTGACCATTTGTGACTCTTGTTATGAGCTGTCAAAGTTGACCACACATCGTGACATTCTTTGGTCGTGGTCAGTGACATATGCCTACTTTGGTTGGTCATTGTACATGGTAGCCACACCGTGCCACTACTTATTCAAGGTCCTTGTGCTTGCTAGTTGATACCTGGTGTTCCCAAACCATCGTTTCCCCCTCTCACCACTTGTGACTAGTATTATGAGTTGTCAACGTTGACCACACACAACGAATTCTTTGGTCAAAGGCAGTACATATGCCTAGTTTGGACAGTCATTATGCATGGTAGCCACACCGTGGTACTACTTATTGAAGGTCGTTGTACTTGCTAGTTGAAAACTAATATACCAAAACCATTGTTTCCCCCTCTGACCATTTGTGACTAGTGTTATGGGTTGTGAACTTTGACCACCCATATTAAAATTATTTGGTCATGGTCAGTGATATATGCCTAGTTTGGTTGTTCAGTTTGCATAGTAGCCACGCCGTGCCACTACGTATTGGAGTTCTTTGTCCGTTCTAGTCAATACATAGGGTTCCCAAACCATTGTCTCTCCCTCTAACCATTTGTGACTTGTGTTATGAGTTGTCAATATTGACCATACATAGTGGACTTCTTTGGTCATAGTCAGTGACGTATGCATCTTTGGTTTGCCACTGTGCACGCTCGCCACACCGCTCCACTACTTGTTGAAGGTCTTTGTGCTTTGTAGTTGATAGCTAGTGTTCCCAAACCATTGTTACCCCCTCTGACCATCTGTGACTCTTGTTGTGAGTTGTCAACGTTGACCACATGAAGTGAAATTCTTTGGTCATGGTCAGTGATATATGCATACTTTGCTTGGACACTGTGCATGGTAGCCACACTGTCCCACTACACATTGCAGGTCTTTGTACTTGCTAGTCGATAACTAGTATTCACAAACCATTGTTTCCCCATCTGACCATTCATGACTCGTGTTATGAGTTGTCATGTTGACCACAAATAGTGACATTCTTTGGTCATGGTCAGTGACATATGCCTACTTTGGTTGGTCATTGTACATGGTAGCCACACCATGTCACTATTTATTGAAGGTCCTTGTGCTTGCTAGCTGATACCTGGTGTTCCCAAACCATCGTTCCCCCCTCTGACCATTTGTGACTCGCATTATGAGTTGTCAACGTTAACCACACACAGCGGATTTTTTCGGTGAAAGGCAGTACATATGCCTACTTTGGCCGGTCATTGTGCATGGTAGCCACACCGTGGTAGTAATCATTGAAGGTCATTGTATTGCTAGTTGAAGACTAATATTCCAAAACCATTGTTTCCCCCTCTGACCATTTGTGACTCGTGTTATGGGTTGTGAGCGTTGACTACCCATATTGAAATTCTTTGGTCATGGTCAGTTACATATGCCTAGTTTGGTTGTTTGGTGTGCAAAGTAGCCATACCGTGCCACTACTTATTGAATTTATTTGTCCTTTCTAGTTGATACATAGGGTTCCCAAACCATTGTCTCTCCCTCTGGCCATTTGTGACTCATGTTATGAGTTGTCAATGTTGACCAAACACAGTGGACTTCTTTGGTCATAGTCGGTGGCGTATGCATCCTTTGGCTGGTCACTGTGCACGCTAGCCACACCGTGCCACTACTTGTTGAAGGTCTTTGTACTTGCTAGTTGATAACTGATTTTCCAACCCATTGTTTCCCCCTCTGACCATTTTTTACTCGTGTTACGAATTTTCAACGTTGACCACACACTGTGATATTCGTTTGGTCATGGTTAGTGGCATATGCCTACTTTGGTTTGTCACTGTACATGGTTGGCACGCCGTGTCACTACGTATTGAAGGTCTTTGTGCTTTGTAGTTGATAGCTAGTGTTCCCAAACCATTGTTATCCCCTCTGACTATCTGTGAATCTTGTTGTGAGTTGTCAACGTTGTCCACATGAAGTTAATTTCTTTGGTCATGGCCATTGACATATGCATACTTTGGTGGGTCACTGTGCATGGTAACCACACTGTGCCACTACATATTGAAGGTCTTTGTACTTGCTAGTCGATAACTAGTATTCACACACCATTGTTTTCCCCTCTGACCATTTGTGACTCGTGTTATGAGTTGTCGAAGTTGACCACACATAGTGACATTCTTTGGTCATGGTCATTTACATATGCCTACTTTGGTTGGTCATTGTACATGGTAGTCACACCGTGCCACTACTTATTGAAGATCCTTGTGCTTGCTAGTTGATACCTGGTGTTCCCAAACCATCGTTTCCCCTTCTGACCGTTTGTGACCCGCATTATGAGTTGTTAATGTTGACCACACACAGCGGATTTCTTTGGTTGAAGGCAGTACATATGCCTACTTTGGTCGGTCATTGTGCATGGTAGCCACGCCGTACTACTACTTATTGAAGGTCGTTGTACTTGCTAGTTGAAAACTAGTATTCCAAAACCATTGTTTCCCCCTCTGACCATTTGTGACTCTTGTTATGGGTTGTGAACGTTGACCACCCATATTGAAATTCTTTGGTCATGGTCAGTGACATATGCCTAGTTTGGTTGTTCGGTGTGCATAGTAGCCACACCGTGCCACTACATATTGAAGTCCTTTGTCCTTCCTAGTCGATACATAGGATTCCCAAACCATTGTCTCTCACTCTGACCATTAGTGACTCGTGCGATGAGATCTCAATGTTGACCACACATAGTGGACTGCTTTGGTCATAGTCAGTAACGTATGCATCCTTTGGTTGGTCACTGTACACGCTAGCCACACCGTGCCACTTTTTGTTGAAGGTCTTTGTACTTGCTAGTCGATAACTAGTGTTTCCAACCCATTTTTTCCCCCTCTGACCATTTGTGACTCGTGTTATGAGTTTTCAACATTGACCACACACTGTGAAATTCTTTTGGTCATGGTTAGTGGCATATGCCTACTTTGGTTTGTCATTGTACATGGTGGCCACACCGTGTCACTACATATTGAAGGTCTTTGTCCTTTCTAGTTGATAGCTAGTGCTCCCAAACCATTGTTACCCCCTCTGACTATCTGTGACTCTTGTTGTGAGTTGTCAACGTTGACCACATGAAGTGAAATTCTTTGGTCCTGGTCTGTGACATATGCATACTTTGGTTGGTCACTGTGCATGGTAGCCACACTGTGCCACTACATATTGAAGGTCTTTGTACTTACTAGTCGAGAACTAGTATTCACAAACCATTGTTTCCATCTCTGACCATTTGTGGCTCGTGTTACGAGTTTTCAAAGTTGACCACACATAGTGACATTCTTTGGTCATGGTCAGTGACATATGCCTACTTTGGTTGGTCATTGTACATGGTAGCCACATCGTACCACTACATATTAAAGATCTTTGTGCTTGCTAGTGGATACCTGGTGTTCCCAAACCATTGTCTCCCCCTCTGACCATTTGTGTCTCGTATTGTGTGTTGTCAACGTTGACCACACACATCGGATTTCTTTGGTCAAAAGGCAGTACACATGCCTACTTTAGCCGTTCATTGTGCATGGTAGCCACACCGTGCTACTACTTATTGAAGGTCGTTGTACTTGCTAGTTGAAAACCAATATTATGAAACCATTGTTTCTCCCTCTGACCATTTGTGACTCGTGTTATGGGTTGTGAACGTTGACCACCCATATTGAAATTCTTTGGTCATGGTCAGTGACATACGCCTAGTTTGGTTGTTCGGTGTGCACAAAAGCTGCACCGTGCCGCTATGTATTGAAGTTCTTTGTCATTTCTAGTTGATACATAGGGTTACCAAACCATTGTCTCTCCCTCTGACCGTTTGTGACTCGTGTTATGAGTTGTCAATGTTGACCACACACAGTGGACTTCTTTGGTCATAGTCAGTGACGTATGCATCCTTTGGTTGGTCACTGTGCAGGCTAGCCACACCGTGCCACTACTTGTTGAAGGGCATTGTACTTGTTAGCTGCTAACTAGTGTTCCCAACCCATTGTTTTCCTGTCTAACCATTTGTTACTCGTGTTATGAGTTTTCAACGTTGACCACACACTGTGAAATCCTTTTGGTCATGGTTCGTGGCATATGGCTACTTTGGTTTGTTACTTTACATGGTTGCCATGCTCTGTCACTGCATATTGAAAGTCTTTGTGCTTTCTAGTTGATAGCTAGTGTCCCCAAACCATTGTTACCCCGTGTGACTATCTGTGACTCTTGTTGTGAGTTGACAACGTTGACCACAAAGTGAAATTATTTGGTCATGGTGAGTGACATATGCATACTTTGGTTGGGCACTGTGCATGGTAGCCACACTGTGCCACTACATATTGACAGTCTTTGTACTTGCTAGTCGATAACTAGTATTCACAAACCATTGTTTCCCCCTCTGACCATTTGTGAATCGTGTAATGATTTGTCAAAGTTTACCATACATAGTGACACTCTTTGGTCATGGTCAGTGACATATGCCTCCTTTTGGTGATCATTGTACATGGTAGCCACACCGTGCCACTACTTATTGAAGGTCCTTGTGCTTGCTAGTTGATACCTGGTGTTCCCAAACCATCGTTCCCCCCTCTGACCATTTGTGACTCGTATTACAAGTTGTCAATGTTGACCACACAGAGCGGATTTATTTGGTCAACGGCAGTACATATGCCTACTTTGGTCCGTCATTGTGCATGGTAGCCACACCGTGCTACTACCTATTGAAGGTTGTTGTACTTGCTAGTTGAAAACTAATATTCCGAAAGCATTGTTTCCCCCTCTGACCATTTGTGACTCGTGCTATGGGTTGTGAACGTTGACCATCCATATTGAAACTCTTTGGTCATGGTCAGTGACATATGCCTAGTTTAGTTGTTCAGTGTGCATAGTAGCCACACAGTGCAACTACTAATTGAAGTTCTTTTTCCTTTCTAGTCCATACATAGGGTTCCCAAACCATTGTCTCTTCCTCTGACCGTTTGTGAATCGTGTTATGAGTTGTCAATGTTGACCACACATAGTGGACTTCTTTGGTCATAGTCAGTGACGTATGCATCCTTTGGTTGGTCACTGTGTACGCTAGCCACACCATGCCACTACTTGTTGACGGTCTTTGTACTTGCTAGATGATAAGTAGTGTTCCCAACCCATTGTTTCCCCCTCTGACCATGTGTGACTCGTGTTTTGAGTTTTCAACGTTGACCACACACTGTGAACTTCTTTTGGTCATGGTTAGATGCATATACCTACTTTGGTCTGTCACTGTACATGGTTGCCACGCTGTGTCATACGTATTGAAGATCTTTGTGCTTTCTAGTTGATAGCTAGTGTTCACAAACCATTGTTACACCCTCTGACTATCTGTGAATCTTGTCGTGATTTGTCAACGTTGACCACATGAAGTGGAATTCTTTGGTCATTGTCAGTGACATATGCATACTTTGGTTGGTCACTGTGCATGGTGGCCACACTCTACCCTACATATTGAAGGTATTTTTACTTGATAGTCGATAACGAGTATTCACAAACCATTGTTTCCCCCTCTGACCATTTGTGACTCTTTTTATGATTTGTCAAAGTTGACCACACATGGTGACATTCTTTGGTCATGGTCAGTGACATATGCCTACTTTGGTTGGTCATTGTACATGGTAGCCAGACCGTGCCACTACTTATTGAAGGTCCTTGTGGTTGCTAGTTGATACCTGGTGTTCCCCACCCATCGTTTCCCCCTCTGACCATTTGTGACTCGCATTATGAGTTGTCAACGTTGACCACACACAGTGGATTTCTTTGGTCAAAGGCAGTACATATGCCTAGTTTGGTCGGTCACTTTGCATGGTAGAGGCACCGTGCTACTACTTATTCAAGGTCGCTGTACTTGCTAGTTGAAAAATAATAGTCCGAAACCATTGTTTCCCCCTCTGACCATTTGTGACTCGTCTTCTGGGTTGTGAATGTTGACCACCCATATTGAAATTCTCTGGTCATGTTCGGTGACATATGCCTAGTTTGGTTTTTTGGTGCGCATAGTAGCCACACCGTGCCACTACGTATTGAGGTTCTTTGTCCTTTCTAGTCGATACATAGGGTTCCCAAACCATTGTCACTCCCTTTGACCATTTGTGACTCGTGTTATGAGTTGTCAATGTTGACCACACATAGTGGACTTCTTTGGTCATAGTCAGTGACGTGTGCATCCTTCGGTTGGTCATTGTGTACGCTAGTCACACCGTACCACTACTTGTTGAAGGTCTTTGTACTTGGTAGTTGATAACTAGTGTTCCCAACCCATTGTTTCCCCCTCTGACCATTTGTGACTCGTGTTATGAGTTTTCAACGTTCACCACACACTGTGAAATTCGTTTGGTCATGGTTAGTGGCATATGCCTACTTTGGTTTGTCACTGTACATGGTTTCCACGCCGTGTCACTACGTATTGAAGGTCTTTGTGCTTTCTAGTCGTTAGCTAGTGTTCCCAAACCATTGTTACCCCTTCTGACTATCTGTGACTCTTGTTGTGAGTTATCAACGTTGACCACATGAAGTGAAATTTGTTGGTCCTGGTCAGTGACATATACATACTTGGGCTGGTCACTGTGCATAGTAGCCACACAGTGCCTTTGCATATTGAAGGTTTTTGTACTTGCTAGTTGATAACTAGTATTCACAAACCATTGTTTCCCCCTCTGACCATTTGTGACTCGTGTCATGAGTTGTCAAAGTTGACCACAAATAGTGACATTCTTTGGTCATGGTCACTGACATATGCCTACTTTGGTTGGTCATTGTACATGGTAGCCACACCGTGCCACTACTTATTGAAGGTCCTTGTGCTTGCTAGTTGATACCTGGTGTTCCCCGCCCATTGTTTCCCCCTCTGACCATTTGTGAATCGCATTATGAGTTGTCAACGTTGACCACACACAGTTGATTTCTTTGGTCAAAGGCAGTACATATGCCTAGTTTGCTTGGTTATTTTGCATGTAGAGGCACCGTGCTACTACATATTGAAGGTCGCTGTACTTGCTAGTTGGAAACTAATAGTCCGAAACCATTGTTTCCGCCTCTGACCATTTGTGACTCGTCTTATGGGTTGTGAATGTTGACCACCCATATTGAAATTCTCTGGTCATGTCAAGTGACATATGCCTAGTTTGGTTTTTTGGTGTGCATAGTAGCCACACCGTGCCTCTACGTATTGAAGTTCTTTGCCCTTTCAAGTCAATACATAGGGTTCCCAAACCATTGTCTCTCCCTCCGAGCATTTGTGACTCGTGTTATGAGTTGTCGATGTTGACCACACATAGTGGACTTCTTTGGTCATAGTCAGTGACGTGTGCATCCTTTGGTTGGTCACTGTGTACGCTAGTCACACCGTACCACTACTTGATGAAGGTCTTTGTACTTGTTAGTTGATAACTAGTGTTCCCAACCCATTGTTTCCCCCTCTGACCATTTGTGACTCGTGTTATGAGTTTTCAACGTTCACCACACACTATGAAATTCTGTTGGTCATGGTTTGTGGCATATGCCTACTTTTGTTTGTCACTGTACATGGTTTCCATGCCGTGTCACTACGTATTGAAGATCTTAGTGCTTTCTAGTCGTTAGCTAGTGTTCCCAAACCATTGTTACCCCCTCTAACTATCTGTGACTCTTGTTGTGAATTGTCAACGTTGACCACATGAAGTGAAATTTGTTGGTCCTGGTCAGTGACATATACATACTTGGGTTGGTCACTGTGCATGGTAGCCAAACAGTGCCACTACATATTGAAGGTCGTTGTACTTGCTAGTTGATAACTAGTATTCAAAAACCATTGTTTCCCCCTGTGACCATTTGTGACTCGTGTTATGAGTTGTCAAAGTTGACCACAAATAGTGACATTCTTTGGTCATGGTCAGTGACATATGCCTACTTTGGTTGGTCATTGTACATGGTAGCCACACTGTGCCACTACTTATTGAAGGTCCTTGTGCTTGCTAGTTGATACCTGGTGTTCCCCACCCATCGTTTCCCCCTCTGACCATTTGTGACTCGCATTATGAGTTGTCAACGTTGACCACACACAGCGGATTTCTTTGGTCAAAGGCAGTACATATGCCTAGTTTGGTCGGTCATTTTGCATTGTAGAGGCACTGTGCTACTATTCATCGAAGGTCGCTGTACTTGCTAGTTGAAAACTAATAGTCCGAAACCATTGTTTCTGCCTCTGACCATTTGTGACTCGTCTTATGGGTTGTGAATGTTGACCACCCATATTGAAATTCTCTGGTCATGTTCAGTGACATATGCCTAGTTTGGTTTTTTGGTGTGCATAGTAGCCACACCGTGCCACTACGTATTGAAGTTCTTTGCCCTTTCTAATGAATACATAGGGTTCCCAAACCATTGTCTCTCCCTCTGACCATTTGTGACTCGTATTATGAGTTGTCAATGTTGACCACACATAGTGGAGTTCTTTGGTCATAGTCAGTGACGTGTGCATCCTTTGGTTGGTCACTGTATACCCTAGTCACACCGTAACACTACCTGTTGAAGGTCTTTGTACTTGGTAGTTGATAACTAGTGTTCCCAACCCATTGTTTCCCCCTCTGACCATTTGTGACTCGTGTTATGAGTTGTCAAAGTTGACCACAAATAGTGACATTCTTTGGCCATGGTCAGTGACATATGCGTACTTTGGTTGGTCATTGTACATGGTAGCCACACCGTGCCACTACTTATTGAAGGTCCTTGTGCTTGCTAGTTGATACCTGGTGTTCCCAACCAATCGTTTCCCCCTCTGACCATTTGTGACTCGCATTATTAGTTGTCAACGCTGACCACACACATCGGATTTCTTTGGTCAAGGGCTGTACACATGCCTACGTTGGCTGGTCATTGTGTATGGTAGCCACACCGTGCTACTACTTATTGAAGGTCGTTGAACTTGCTAGTTAAAAACTAATATTCCGAAACCATTGTTTCCCCCTCTGACCATTTGTGACTCGTGTTATGGGTTGTGAACATTGACCACCCATATCGAAATTCTTTGTTCATGGTCAGTGACATATGCCTCGTTTGGTTTTTGGTGTGCATAGTAGCCACACTGTGCCACTACTTACTAAAGTTATTTGTCCTTTCTAGTCAATACATAGGATTCCCAAACCATTGTCTCTCCTTCTGACCATTTGTGACTCGTGTTGTGAGTTGTCAATGTTGACCACACATAGTGGACTCCTTTGGTCATAGTCAGTGGTGTATGCATCCTTTGTTTGGTCACTGTGCAAGCTAGCCACACCGTGCCAATTCTTGTTGAACTTCTTTGAACTTGCTAGTTGATAACTAGTGTTCCCAACCCACTGTTTCCCCCTCTGACCATTTGTGACTTTTGTTATGAGTTTTCAACGCTGACCACAAACTGTGAAATTCTTTCGGTCATGGTTCATGGCATATGCCTACTTTGGTTTGTCACTGTACATGGCTGCCACGCCGTGTCACTACGTATTGAAGATCTTTGTGCTTTCTAGTCGTTAGCTAGCGTTCCCAACCCACTATTACCCCCTCTGAATATATGTGACTCCTGTTGTGAGTTATCAACGTTCACCACATGAAGTGAAATTTGTTGGTCCTGGTCAGTGACACATACATACTTGGGTTGGTCACTGTGCATGGTAGCCACACAGTGCCACTACATATTGAAGGTCTCTGTACTTGCTAGTTGATAACTGGTATTCACAAACCATTGTTTCTCCCTCTGACCATTTGTGACTCGTGTTATGAGTTGCCAATGTTGACCACACATAGTGACATTCTTTGGTCATGGTCAGTGACATGCCTACTTTGGTTGGTCATTGTACATGGTAGCCACACCGTGCCGCAACGTATTGAAGGTCTTTGTGCTTGCTAGTTTATACCTGGTGTTCCCAAACCATCGTTTCCCCCTCTGACGATTTGTGACTCGCATTATGAGTTGTCAATGCTGACCACACACAACGGATTTCTTTGGTCAAAGGCAGTACATATGCCTACGTTGGCTGGTCATTGTGCATGGTAGCCACTCCGTGGTACTACTTATTGAAGGTCGTTGTACTTGCTAGTTAAAAACTAATATTCCAAAACCATTGTTTCCCCCTCTGACCATTTGTGACTTGTGTTATGGGTTGTGAAAGTTCACCACCCATATCGAAATTATTTGGTCATGGTCAGTGACATATGCCTCGTTTGGTTGTTAGGTGTGCATAGTAGCCACACTGTGCCACTACTTACTGAAGTTCTTTGTCCTTTCTAGTCGATACATAGGATTCCCAAACCATTGTCTCTCCTTCGGACCATTTGTGACTCGTGTTATGAGTTGTCAATGTTGACCACACATAGTGGACTTCTTTGGTCATAGTCAGTAACCTATGCATCCTTTGGTTGGTCACTATGCAAGCTAGCCACACCGTGCCAATACGTGTTGAAGGTCTTTGTACTTGCTAGTTGATAACTAGAGTTCCCAACCCATTGTTTCCCCCTCTGAACATTTGTGACTCGTGTTATGAGTTTTCAACGCTGACCACACACTGTGAAATTCTTTTGGTCATGGTTAGTGCCATATGCCTACTTTGGTTTGTCACTGTACATGGTCGCTACGCTGTATCACTACGTATTGAAAGTCTTTGTGCTTTCTAGTTGATAGCTAGTGTTCCCACGCCATTGTTACCCCCTCTGACTATCTGTGACTCTTGTTGTGAGTTGTCAATGTTGACCACATGAAGTGAAATTCCTTGGTCATGGTAAGTGATACCTGCATAATTTGGTTGGTCACTGAGTATGGTAGCGACACTGTGCCACTAAATACTAAAGGTATTTGTACTTGCTAGTCGATACCTAGTATTCACAACCCACTGTTTGCTCTTCTAACCATTTGTGACTCGTGTTTTGAGTTGTCATCGTTGACCTCACATAGTGAACTTCTTTGGTCATGTTCAGTGACATATGCCCACTTTGGTCGGTCATTGTACATGGTAGCCACACCGTGCCACTACTTATTGAACGTCGTTGTACTTGCTAGCTGAAAACTAATATTCCAAAACCATTGTTTCCACCTCTGATCATTTGTGACTCGTGTTATGGGTTGTGAAAGTTGACCACCCATGTTGAAATTCTTTGGTCATGGTTAGTGACATATGCCTAGTTTGGTTGTTTGGTGTGCATAGTAGCCACACTGTGCCACTACTTATTGAAGTTCTTTGTCCTTTCTAGTCAATACATGGGGTTCCGAAACCATTGTCTGTCCCTCTGACCAGTTGTGACTTGTGTTATGAGTTGTCAATGTTGACCACACATAGTGGACTTCTTTGGTCATAGTCAGTGATGTATGCATCCTTTGGTTGGTCACTGTGCATGCTAGCCACACCGTGCCACTACTTGTTAAAGGACTTTGTACTTGCTAGTTGATAACTAGTGTTCCCAGCCCATTTTCTCCCCCTCTGACCATTTGTGACACGTGTTATGAGTTTTCAACGCTGACCACACACTGTGAAATTCTTTTGGTCATGGTTAGTGGCATATGCCCACTTTGGTTTGTCACTGTACATATTTGCCACGCCGTATCACTACGTATCGAAGGTCTTTGTGCTTTCTAGTTGATAGCCAGTGTTCCCAAAACATTGTTACCCCCTTTCACTATGTGTGACTCTTGTTGTGAGTTGTCAACATTGACCACATAATGTGAAGTCCTTGGTCATGGTTTGTGAAATATGCATACTTTGGTTGGTCACTGTGCATGGTAGCCACACTGTGCCACTACATATTGATGGTCTTCATACTTGCTAGTCGATAACTAGTATTCACAAACCATTGTTTCCCCCTCTGACCATTTGTGACTCGTGTTATGAGTTGTCAAAGTTGACCTAATATAGTGACATTCTTTGGTCATGGTCAGTGACATATGCCTACTTTGGTTGGTCATTGTACATGGTAGCCACACCGTGCCACTACTTATTGAAAGTCCTTGTGCTTGCTAGTTGATACCTGGTGTTCCCAAACCATCGTTTCCCCCTCTGACCATTTGTGACTCGCATTATGAGTTGTCAATGCTGACCACACACAACGGATTTCTTTGGTCAAAGGTAGTACATATGCCAACGTTGGCCGGTCATTGTGCATGGTAGCCACACCGTGCTATTACTCATTGAAGGCCGTTGTACTTGCTAGTTGATAACTAATATTCCGAAAACATTGTTTCCCCCTTTGACCATTTTTGACTCGTGTTATGGGTTGTGAACGCTGACCACCCATATCGAAATTCTTTGGTCATGGTCAGTGACATATGCATAGTTTGGTTGTTCGGCGTGCATATTAGCCACATCGTGCCACTACTTACTGAAGTTCTTTGTCCTTTCCAGTCGATACATAGGGTTCCCAAACCATTGTCTCTCCTTCTGAACATTTGTGACTCGTGTTATGAGTTGTCAATGTTGACCACACATAGTGGACTTCTTTGGTCATACTCAGTGACGTATGCATCCTTTGGTTGGTCACTTTGCAAGATAGCCACACCGTGCCACTACTTGTTGAAGGTCTTTGTACTTGCTAGTTGATAACTAGTGTTCTCAACCAATTGTTTCACCCTCTGACCATTTGTGACTCGTGTTTTGAGTTTTCAACGCTGACCACACACTGTGAAATTATTTCGGTCATGGTTAGTGGCATATGCCTACGTTGGTTAGTCACTGCACATAGTTGCCACGCCGTGTCACTACGTATTGAAGGTCTTTGTGCTTTCTAGTTGATAGCTAGTGTTCCCAAACCATTGTTACCCCCTCTAACTATTTGTGACGCTTGTCGTGAGTTGTCAACGTTGACCACATGGAGTGAAATTCTTTCGTTATGGTCAGTGACATATGCATACTTTGTTTGGTCACTGTGCATGGTAGCCACGCTGTGCCACTACATATTAAGGGTCTTAGTACTTGCTAGTCGATAACTAGTATTCACAGACCATTGTTTCCCCCTCTGACCATTTGTGACTCTTGTTATGAGTTGTCAAAGTTGACCAAACATAGTGACATTCTTTGGTCATGGTCAGTGACATATGCCTACTTTGGTTGGTCATTGTACATGGTAGTCACACTGTGCTACTACTCATTGACGTTCCTTGTGCTTGCTAGTTGATACCTGGTGTTCCCAAACCATCGTTTCCCCCTCTGACCATTTGTGACTCGCGTTATGAGTTGTCAACGTTGACCACACAGAGGATTTCTTTGGTCAAAGGCAGTACATGTGCCTACTTTGGCCGGTCATTGTGCATGGTAGCCACAACGTGCTACTACTATTTGAAGGTCGTTGTACGTGCTAGTTGGAACCTAATATTCCAAAACCATTGTTCCCCCCTCTGACCATTTGTGACTTGTGTTATGGGTTGTGAACGTTGACCACCCATATTGAAATTCTTTGGTCATGGTTAGTGACATGTGCCTAGTTAAGTTGTTTGGTGTGCATAGTAGCCACACCGTGCTACTACGTATTGAAGTTCTTTGTCCTTTCTAGTCGATGCATATGGTTCCCAAACCATTCTTTCTCCCTCTGACCATTTGTGACTCGTGTTATGAGTTGTCAATGTTGACCACACAACGTGGACTTCTTTGGTCATAGTCAGTGACGTTTGCATCCTTTGGTTGGTCACTGTGCACAGTAACCACACCGTGTAACTACATGTTGAAAGTATCTGTACTTGCTAGTTGATAACTAGTGTTCCCAACCCATTGTTTCCCCCTGTGACCAATTGTTACTCGTGTTATGAGTTTTCAACGCTGACCACACGCTGTTAAATTCTTTCGGTCATGGTTAGTGGCATATGCCTACTTTGGTTTGTCACTGTACATGGTTGCCACGCCGTATCACTACGTATTGAAGGTCTTTGTGCTTTCTTGATGATAGCTAGTGTTCCCAAGACATTGTTAAGCCATCTGACTATCTGTGACTCTTGTTGTGAGTTGTCAACGTTGACCACATGAAGTGAAATTCTTTGGTCATGGTCAGTGACATATGCATAATTTGGTTGGTCACTATGCATGGTAGCCACACTGTGCCACTATATATTGAAGGTCTTTGTACTTGCTATTCAATAACTAGTATTCACAAACCATTGTTTCCTCCTCTGACCATTTGTGACTCGAGTTATGAGTTGTCATCGTTGACCACACATAGTGACAATCTTTGGGCATGGTCAGTGCCATATGCCTACTTTGGTTGGTCATTGTACACGGTAGCCACACCGTGCCACTACATATTGAAGGTTCTTGTGCTTGCTAGTTGATACCTGGTGTTCTAAAGCAATTGCTCCCCCCTCTGATCATTTGTGACTCGTATTATAGGTTGCCAACGTTGACTACACACAGCGGATTTCTTTGGTTAAAGGCAGTACATATGCCTGCTTTGGTCCGTTATTGTGCATAGTAGCCACACCGTGCTACTACTTATTGAAGGTCATTGTACTTGCTAGTTGAAAACTAATATTCCGAAACCATTGTTTCCCCCTCTGACCATTTGTGACTCGTGCTATGGGTTATAAACGTTGACCACCCATATTGAAATTCCTTGGTCATGGTCAGTGACATATGCCTAGATTGGTTGTTCTGTGTGCATAGTAGCCACACTGTGCTACTACTTATTGAAGTTCTTTGTCCTTTCTAGTCGATAGATAGGGTTCCCAAACCATTGTCTCTCTCTCTGACCAGTTTTGACTTGTGTTATGAGTTGTCAATGTTGACCACACATAGTGGACTTCTTTGGTCATAGTCAGTGACGTATACATCTTTTGGTTGGTCACTGTGCATGCTAGCCACACCGTGCCACTACTTGTTGAAAGTCTTTGTACTTGCTAGTTGATTATTAGTGTTCCCAATCCATTGTTTCCCCCTCTGACCATTTGTGACTCGTGTTATGAGTTTTCTACGCTGACCACATACTGTGAAATTCTTTTGGTCATGGTTAGTGGCATATGCCTACTTTGGTTTGTCCCTGTACATGGTTGCCACGCCGTGTCACTACGTATGAAAGGTCTTTGTGCTAACTATTTGATAGTCAGTGTTCCCAAACCATTGCTACCCCCTCTGACTATCTGTGACTCTTGTTGTGAGTTGTCAACGTTGACCACATGAAGTGAAATTCTTTGGTCATGGTCAGTGACAGATGCATACTTTGGTAGGTCACTGTGCATGGTAGCGACGTGTGCCACTACATATTGAAGGTATTTGTACTTGCTAGTCAATAACTAGTATTCCCACACCATTGTTTCCCTTCTGACCAGTTGTGACTCTTGTTATGAGTTGTCAAAGTTGACCACACATAGTGACATTCTCTGGTCATGGTCAGTGACATATGCCTACTTTGGTTGGTCATTGTACATGGTAGCCACACCGTGCCACTACTTATTGAAGTTCCTTGTGCTTGCTAGTTGATACCTGGTGTTCCCAAACCATCGTTTCCCCCCTCTGACCATTTGTGGCTTGCATCATGAGTTGTCAACGTTGACCACACAGCGGATTTCTTCGGTAAAAGGCAGTACATATGCCTACTTTGGCCGGTCATTGTGCATGGTAGCCACACCGTGCTACTACTTATTGAAGGTCGTTGTACGTGCTAGTTGAAAACTAATAACCGAAACCATTGTTTCCCCCTCTGACAATTTGTGACTTGTGTTATGGGTTGTGAACGTTAACCACCCATATTGAGATTCTTTGGTCATGGTTATTGACATATGCCTAGTTTGGTTGTTTGGTGTGCATAGTAGCCACACCGTGCCACTACTTATTGAAGTTCTTTGTCCTTTCTAGTACATACATAGGGTTCCCAAACCATTGTCTCTCCCTCTGACCATCTGTGACTCGTGTTATGAGTTGTCAATGTTGACCACACATAGTGGACTTTTTTGGTCATAGTCAGTGACGTATGTATCCTTTGGTTGGTCACTGTGTACGCTAGTCACACCGTGCCAGTACTTGTTGAAGGTCTTTGTACTTGCTAGTTGATAAATAGTGTTCCCAACCCATTGTTTCCCCCTCTGACCATTTGTGACTCGTGTTATGAGTTTTCAACGCTGACCACACACTGTGAAATTCTTTCGGTCATTGTTAGTGGCATATGCCTACTTTGGTTTGTCACTGTACATAGTTGCCACGTCGTGACACTACATATTTAAGGTTTTTGTGCTTTCTAGTTGATAGCTAGTGTTCCCAAACCATTCTTATCCCCCCTGACTATCTGTGACTCTTGTTGTGAGTTGTTAACGTTGACCACATGTAGTGAAATTCTTTGGTCATGTTCAGTGACATATGCATAATTTGGTTGGTCACTGTGCATGGTAGCTACACTGTGCCACTAAATATTGAAGGTCTTTGTACTTGCTAGTTGATAACTAGTTTTCACAAACCATTGTTTCCTCCTCTCACCATTTGTGACTCGTGTTATGAGTTGTCATTGTTGACCACACATAGTGACATTCTTTGGTCATGGTCAGTAACATATGCCTACTTTGGTTGGTCATTGTACGTGGTATCCACACCGCGCCACTACTTACTGGAGGTCCTTGTGCTTGCTATTTGATACTTGGTGTTCCCAAACAATTGTTCCCCCTCTGACCATTTGTGACTCGCATTATGAGTTCTCAACGTTGACCACACACAATGAATTTCTTTGGTCAAAGGCAGTACATATGCCTACTTTTGTCCATCATTGTGCATGGTAGCCACACCGTGCTACTACTTATTGAAGGTCATTGTGCTTGCTAGTTGAAAACTAATATTCCAAAACCATTGTTTCCCCCTCTGACCATTTGTGACTCATGTTATGGGTTGTGAACGTTGACCACCCATATTGAAATTCTTTGGTCATGGTCAGTGACATGTGCCTAGTTTGGATGTTTGGTGTGCATAGCAGCCACACCGTGCCACTACTTATTGAAGTTCTTTGTCCTTTCTAGTCCATACATAGGGTTCCCAATACATTGTCTTTCCCTCTGACCATTTTTTACTTGTGTTATGAGTTGTCAATGTTGACCACACATAGTGGACTTCTTTAGTCATATTCTGTGACGTATGCATCCTTTGGTTGGTCACTCTGCATGCTAGCCACACCGTGCTACTACTTGTTGAAGGTCTCTATACTTGCTAGTTGATAACTAGTGTTCTCAACCCTTTGTTTCCCCCTCTGACTATTGTGACTCGTGTTATGAGTTTTCAACGCTGACCACACACTGTGAAATTCTTTTCGTCATGGTTAGTGGCATATGCCTACTTTGGTTTGTCACTGTACATGGTTGCCACTTCGTGTCAGTATGTATTGAAGGTCTTTGTGCTTTCTAGTTGATAGCCAGTGTTCCCAAACCATTGCTACCCCCTCTGACTATCTTTGAATGTTGTTGTGAGTTCTCAACGTTGATCACATGAAGTGAAATTCTTTGGTCATGGTCAGTGACATATGCATACTTTGGTTGGTCACTGTGCATGGTAGCCATGCTGTGCCACTACATTTTGAAGGTCGTTGTACTTGCTAGTTGATAACTAGTATTCACAAACCATTTTTCCCCCTCTGACCATTTGTGACTCTTGTTATGAGTTGTCAAAGTTGACCACACATAGTGACATTCTTTGGTCATGGTCGGTGACATATGCCTACTTTGGTTGGTCATTGTACATGGTAGCCACTCCGTGTCACTACTTATTGAAGTTTCTTGTGCTTGCTAGTTGATACCTGGTGTTCCTAAAACATCGTTTCCCCCTCTGACCATTTGTGACTTGCATTATGAGTTGTCAACGTTGACCATACACAACGGATTTCTTTGGTCAAAGGCAGTACATATGCCTAGATTGGCCGGTCATTGTGCATGGTAGCCACATCGTGCTACTACTTATTGAAGGTCGTTGTACGTGCTAGTTGATAACTAATATTCCGAAACCATTGTTTCCCCCTCTGACCATTTGTGACTTGTGTTATGGGTTGTGAACGTTGACTACCCATATTGAAATTCTTTGGTCATCGTCAGTGACATATGCCTAGTTTGCATGTCCGGTGTGCAAAGTAGCCACACCGTGCCACTAATTATTGAAGTTCTTTGTCATTTCTAGTCGATACAGAGGGTTCCCGAACCATTATCTCTCCCTCTGACCATTTGTGACTCGTGTTATGAGTTGTAAATGTTGACCACACATAGTGGACTTCTTTGCTCATAGTCAGTGACGTATGCATCCTTTGATTTGTCACTGTGCACGCTAGCCACAGCATGCCACTACTTGTTGAAGGTCTTTGTACTTGCTAGTTGAGAACAAGTATTCCCAACCCATTATTTCCCCCCTCTGGCCATTTGTGACATGTGTTATGAGTTTTCAACGTTGACCACACACTGTGAAATTCTTTTGGTCATGGTTAGTGGCATATGCCTACTTTGGTTTGTCACTGTACATGGTTTCCACGCTGTGTCACTACGTACTAAAGGTCTTTGTGCTTTAAAGTTGATAGCTAGTATTCCCAAACCATTGTTACTCCTCTGACTATCTGTGACTGTTGTTGTGAGTCGTCAACGTTGATCACATGAAGTGAAATTATTTGGTCATGGTCAGTGACATATGCATACTTTGGTTGGTCGCTGTGCATGGTAGCCACACTGTGCCACTACAAATTGGAGGTCTGTGCACTTGCTAGTTCATAACTAGTATTCACAAACCATTGTTTCTCCCTCTGACCATTTGTGACTCGTGTTATGAGTTGTCTAAGTTGACCACACATAGTGACATTCTTTGGTCATGGTCAGTGACATATGCCTCCTTTGGTTGGTCATTGTACATGGTAGCCACACCGTGCCACTACTTATTGAAGTTCCTTGTGCCTGCTAGTTGATACCTGGTGTTCCCAAACCATTGTTTCTCACTCTGACCATTTGTGACTCGCATTATGAGTTGTCAACGTTGACCACACAGCAGATTTCTTTGGTCAAAGGCAGTAGATATGCCTACTTTAGCCGGTCATTGTGCATGGTAGCCACACCGTGCTACTAGTTTTTTATGTTTGTTGTACGTGCTAGTTGAAAATTAATATTCCGAAACCATTGTTTCCCCCTCTGACCATTTGTGACTTGTGTTATGGGTTGTGAACGTTGACCATCCATATTGAAATTCTTTGGTCATGATTAGTGACATATGCCTAGTTTGGTTATTCTGTGTGCATAGTAGGCACACCATGCCACTACTTATTGAAGTTCTTTGTTCTTTCTAGTCTATACATAGGGTTCCCAAACCATTGTCTCTCCCTCTGACCATTTGTGACTCGTGTTATGAGTTGGCAATGTTGACCACACATAGTGGACTTCTTTGGTAATAGTCAGTGACGTATGCATCCTTTGGTTGGTCACTATGCACGCTAGCCACGCCGTGCCACTACATGTTGAAGGTCTCTGTACTTGCTATTTGATAACTAGTGTTCCCAGCCCATTGTTTCCCCCTCATACCCTTTGTGACTCGTGTTATGAGTTTTCAACGCAGACCACACACTGTGAAATTCTTTCGGTCATGGTTAGTGGCATATGCCTACTTTGGTTTGTCAGTGTACATGGTTGCCACGCCGTGTCACTACGTATTGAAGGTCCTAGTGCTTTCTAGTTGATAGCTAGTGTTCCAAAAACATTGTTACCCCCTCTGACTATCTGTGACTCTTGTTGTGAGTTGTAAACGTTGACCACATGAAGTGAAATTCTTTGGTCATGGTCAGTGACATATGCATAATTTGGTTGGTCACTGTGCATGAAAGCCACAATATGCCACTAAATATTGAAGGTCTTTGTACTTGCTAGTCAAAAACTAGTATTCACAAACCATTATTTCCTCCTCTGACCATTTGTGACTCGTGTTATGAGTTGTCATCGTTGACCACACATAGTGACATTCTTTGGTCATGGTCAGTGACATATGCCTACTTTGGTTGGTCATTGTACATCGTAGCCACACCGTGCTACTACATATTGAATGTCCTTGTCCTTGCTAGTTGATACCTGGTGTTCCCAAACAATTGGGTCCCCCTCTGACCATTTGTGACTCGCATTATGAGTTGTCAACGTTGACCACACACAGCGGATTTCTTTGGTCAAAGGTAGTACATATGCCTACTTTGGTCTGTTATTGTGCATGGTAGCCACACCATGCTACTACTTATTGAAGATCGTTGTACGTGCTAGTTGAAAACAAATAATCCGAAACCATTGTTTTCCCTCCTGACCATTTGTGACTTGTGTTATGGGTTGTGAACGTTGACCACTCATATTGAAATTCTTTGGTCATGGTCACTAACCAAAGCTGGGTCACTGAAACCAAAGCCGGGTCACAGAAACCAAATCCGGGTCACAGAAACCACAACCGGGTCACAGCAACCAACGTCGGGTTACAGAAACCAATGCTGGGTCACAGAAGCCAAAGCTGGGTCACAAAAACCAATGCCGGGTCACAGAAACCAAAGCCGGGTTTCAGAAACCAAAACCGGGTCACAGAAACCAAAGCCGGGTCACAAAAACCAGAACCGGGTCACAGAAATCAAAGCCGGGTCACATAAACCAACGCTTGGTCACACAAACCAAAGTCAGGCCACAGAAACCAAATTCGGGTCACAGAAACCAAACCCGGGTCACATAAACCAAA
>SZWC01005822.1:36463-78856 GCA_023375785.1 Penium margaritaceum | reverse complement strand
GGGTCACATAAACCAAAGCCGGGTCACAGAAACCAAGGCCGGGACACAAGAGCCAAAAACGGTCCAATAAACCAACGCTGGGTCACAGAAACCAAAGCCGGGTCACAGAAACCAACGCCGAGTCACAGAAAGCAAAGCCGGGTCACAGAAACCAAAGCCGGATCACAGAAACCAAAGCCGGATCACAGAAACAAAAGCTGGGTCAGAGAAAACAAAGATGGGTCACAAAAACCAAAGTCGTGTCAAAGAAACCAAAGCTGGATGAACCAAAGCCGGTTTACAGAAACCAAAGCTGGGCCAAAGAAACCAAAGCTGGGTCACATAAACCAAAGCCGGGTCACAGAAACCAAAGCCAGGTCACAAAAAAAGCCGGGTCAAAGAAACCAAAACCGGGTCAGAGAAACCAAAGCCGCGTCACAGAAACCAAAGCCGGGTCACAAAACCAAAGCCAGAACACAGAAACCATGCCGGGTCACAAAAACCAAAGCCGGGTCATAGAAACCAAAGCCGGGTCACAGAAACCAAAGCCGGGTCACGTAAACCCAAGCCGGGTCACATAAACCAAAGCCGGGTCATAGAAACCAAAGCCGGGTCACAGAAACCAAAGCCGGGTCACGTAAACCCAAGCCGGGTCACATAAACCAAAGCAGGGTCACAGAAACCAAAGCTGGGTCTCACAAACCAAAGGCCGGTCACAGAAACAGAAGCCGGGTCACACAAACCTAAGCCGGTCACAGAAACCAAAGCTGGATCACAGAAACCAAAGTTGGGTCACAGAAACCAAAGCCAGGTCACTGAAACCAAGCTGGGTCACAGAAACCAAAGGCGGGTCAGAGAAACCAAAACCGGGTCACAGAAATCAAAGCCGGGTCACATAAACCAAAACCGAGTCACAGAAACCAAAGCCGGGTCACACAAACCAAAGCTGTGTCAGAGAAACCAAAGCCGGGTCACACAAAGCCGGGTCACATAAGCCAAATCCGGGTCACACAAACCAAAGCCGGGTCACAACAACCAAAGACGGGTCACAGAAACCAAAGCCGAGTCCCAGAAACCAAAGCTGGGTCATAGAAACCAAAGCCGGATCACAGAAAGTAACGTCGGGTCACAGAAACCAACGCAGGGTCACATAAACCAAAGCCGGGTCACAGAAACCAAAGCCGGGTCATAGAAACCAAATTTGGGTCACAAAAACCAAGGCCGGTCATACAAACCAAAGACGAGTCACAGAAACCAATGCCAGGTCAAAGAAACCAAAGCTGGATTAACAGAAGCCGGATCACAGAAACCAAAACCGGACAACATAAACGAAAGCCGGGTCACAGAAACCAAAGCCGGGTCACAGAAACCAAAGCCGGGTCACAGAAACCAAAGCCGGGTCACATAAACCAAAGCTGGGTCAGAGAAACCAAAGCCGGGTCACACAATATTAGGCCGGACCTACTTGCGCCTTACTTGCGCCCTACTTGCGCCCTAGTTGCACCCTAGTTGCGCGATAGTTGCGCCCTACTTGCACCATAGTTGCGCCCTAGTTTCACCCTTGTTGCACCCTAGTTGCGCCCTAGTTGCGCCGTAGTTGCGTCCTAGTTGCACCCTAGTTGCACCCTAGTTGTGCCCTAGTTGCGTCCTAGTCGCGCCCTAGTCGCACCCTAGTTGCGTCATAGTTGCCCCCTAGTTGCACCCTAATTGTTCCCTACTTGCGCCCTAGTTGCGCCTTAGTTGGGCACAAGTTACGAATTAGTTGTGCACTTGTTGTGCCCTACTTGTGCCCTAGTTGCGCCCTAGTCACGCCCTAGTTGCGCCCTAGTTGCACTCTAGTTGCACCCTTGTTGTGCCCTAGTTGCACCCTAGTTGCGTCCTAATTGCGCCCTAGTTGCGCCCTGGTTGCACCCTGGTTGCGCGCTAGTTGCGCCGTAGTAGCGCCTTAGTTGTGTCCAACTTGCGCACTAGTTGCACCCTAGTTGCGCCCTAGTTGCACCCTAGTTGTGCCATACTTGCACTCTAGTTGCACCCTAGTTGCACCCTACTTGCGCCCTAGTTGCGCCCTAGTTGCGCCCTAGTTGCGCCCTAGTTGCGCTTTAGTTGCGCCTTACGTGGGCCCTAGTTCTGCCTTAGCTGTGCCCTAGTTGCGCCCAACTTGCACACTAGTTGTACCCTAGTTACGCCCTGGATGCGCCCTAGTTGTGCCCTAGTTACGCCCTAGTTGCGCCCTACTTGCGCCCTACTTGCGCCCTACTTGCGCCCTAGTTGTGCCCTAGTTGCGCCCTACTTGTACCCTAGGTACATCCTAGTTGCGCCCTAGTTGCACCCTAGTTGCGCCCTTCTTGCGCCCTTATTGCACCAAACTTACACCCTACTAGCGCCCTACTTGCGCCCTAGTTGCGCCTCAGTTGGGCACTCGCTACGCCCTAGCTGTATCCTAATTGCGTCCTAGCTGCGCTCTACTTGTGCCCTACTTGCGCCCTAGTTGCGCCTTAGTTGCGTCTTAGTTGTGCCTTAATTGCGCCCTAGCTGCGCCATAGTTGCGCCCAGGTTGCGCCATAGTTCCGCTCTAGTTGCACCCTACTTGCGCCCTAGTTCCGCCTTAGTTGTGCCCTAGTTGCGCCCAACTTGCACACTAGTTGTACCCTAGTTGCGCCCTAGTTGCACCCTAGTTGCCTCCTAGTTGCGCCCTAGTTGCGCCCTACTTGCGTCATACTTGCGGCCTACTTGCGCCCTAGTTGCGCCCTAGTTGTGCCCTACTTGTACCCTGTGTGCGTCCTAGTTACGCCCTGGTTTCACCCTAGTTGTGCCCTTCTTGCGCCCTTATTGCGCCAAACTTACACCCTGCTGGCGTCCTACTTGCGCCCTAGTTGGGCCTCAGTTGGGCACTAGCTACGCCCTAGTTTCCCCCAGTTGTACCCTAATTGCGCCTTAGTTACGCCCTATTTGCACCTTAGTTGTGCCCTAGTTGCGCCCTAGTTGCGCCCAAGTCTCGCCCTAGTCGCGCCCTAGTCGCGCCCTAGTCGCGCCCTAGTCGCGCCCTAGTTGCGCCCTAGTTGTGCCTTAGTTGCGCCCTAGTTGCACCCTAGTTGCGCCCTAGATTTTTACTACTTGCGCCCTAGTTGCGCCCTACTTGCGCCCTAGTTGCGCCCTAGTAGCACACAAGTTGTGTCCTGGTTGCGCCCTACTTGTGACTTTCTCTCGCCCTAGTTGAGCCTCAATTGGGCACTAGCTACGCCCTGGTTGTACCCTAGTTGCGCCCTAGCTGCGTTCTACTTGTGCCCTACTTGCGCCCTAGATGCGCCGTAGTTGCGCCTTAGTTGCGCCTTAGTTGAACCTTAGTTGCGCCCTAGTTGCGCCCAAGTTGCGCCATAGTTGTGCCCTAGTTGCACCATAGTTGCGCCCTAGTTGCGCCCCAGTTGCGCCCTATTTGCGTCCTAGTTGCGCCCTAGTTGCGCCCTTGTTGCGCCCTTGTTGCACCCTCGTTGCGCCCTCGTTGCGCCCTTGTTGCGCCCTCGTTGCGCCCTCGTTGCGCTCAAGTTGCGCCCTAGTTGCACCCATGTTACGCCCTAGTTGTGCCCCATTTGTGCCGTAGTTGCGTCCTACTTGAGCCCTACTTGTGCCCTACTTGCGCCCTAGTTGCACCCTTTTTGCGCCCTAGTTGTGCCCTAGTTGCGCCATTGTTGTGCCCTAGTTGCGCCCTAGTTGCACCCTAGTTGCACCCTAGTTGCGCCCTTGTTGTGCCCTAGCTGCACCGTAGTTGCGCCCTAGTTGCGCCCTAGTCGCGCCCTAGTCGCGCCCTAGTCATGCCCTAGTTGCGTCCTAGTTGCGCCCTAGTTGCGCTCTAGTTGCATCATATTTTCGCCCTTATTACAACATACTTGCGCCCTACTGGCACCCTTCTTGCGCCCTAGTTGTGCCTTAGTTGGGCACTAGCTGCGCCCTAGTTATGCCCTAGTTGCGCCCTAGTTGCGTCCTACTTGTGCCCTACTTGCGCGCTAGCTGCGCCTCAGTTGCACTGTAGTTGCGCCCAACTTGCACACTAGTTGCACCCTAGTTGCACCCTAGTTGCGCCCTAGCTGTACCCTAGTTGCACTCTAGTTGCGCCCTGGTGGCGCCCCAGTTGCGCCCTAGTTGTGCCCTAGTTGCACCCTAGTTGCGCCCTAGTTTCAACCTCGTTCCGTCCTAGTTGTGCCCAAGTTGTGCCCTAGTTGCACCCTAGTTGCACCATTGCTGCGCCCTAGTTGCATCCTAGTTGCGCCCTAGTTGCACCCTAGTTGTGCCCTAGTTGCGCCTTCGTTGCGCCCTCGTTGCGCCCTAGTTGCGCCCTTGTTGTGCCCTTGTTGCGTCCTAGTTCCGCCCTAGTTGCGCTCTGGTTGCACCCTAGTTGCGTCCTAGTTGCGCCCTAGTTGCGCCCTAGTTGCGCTCTAGTTGCGCTCTCGTTGCACCCTAGTTGTGCCTCAGTTGGGCATTAGCTACGCCCTTGTTGTACCCTACTTGCGCCCTATTTGCGTCTTACTTGTGCCCTATTTGCGCCCTACTTGCGCCTTAGTTGCGCCCTAGTTGCACCCAAGTTGTGCCTTAGTTGCGCCCTAGTTGCGCCCTAGTTGCGTCCTAGTTGCGCCCTAGTTGCGCCCTAGTTGCGCCCTAGTTGCACCCTAGTTGTCCCCAGTTGCGTCATAATTACGCCCTAGTTGCGTCCTAGTTGCGCCCTAGTTGCTCCCAAGTCGCGCCCTAGTCGCGCCCTAGTCGCGCCCTAGTTGCGCCCTAGTTGCGCACTAGTTGCACCCTAGTTGCACCCTCGTTGCGCCCTAGTTGCGCCCTAGTTGATCCCTAGTTGCGTCCTAGTTGCGCCATAGTTTCGCCCTAGTTGTCCCCTAGTTACGCCCTAGTTGCGTCCGAGCGTCCTAGTTGTACCCTACTTGCGCCCTACTTGCACCCTAGTTGCCCTCTAGTTACGCACTAGTTGCGTCCTGGTTGCATCCTAGTTGCGCCCTAGTTGCGCCCTAGTTGCATCCTACTTGCGCGCTACTGGCACCTACTTGCGTCCTAGTTGTGCCTCAGTTGGGCACTAGCTACGCCCTAGTTATCCCCTAGTTGTGCCCTTAGTTGCGTCTTACTTACGCCCTAGTTGCGCCTTAGTTGCGCCTCAGTTGCGCCCAACTTGCAGACTAGTTGCACCATAGTTGCGCCCTAGTTGCGCCCTAGTTGCGCCCTAGTTGCACCCTAGTTACGCCCTAGTTGCGCCCTAGTTGCGCCCCAGTTGCGCCCAACTTGCAGACTAGTTGCACCATAGTTGCGCCCTAGTTGCGCCCTAGTTGCGCCCTAGTTGCACCCTAGTTACGCCCTAGTTGCGCCCTAGTTGCGGCCTCATTGCGCCCTCGTTGCACCCTAGTTGCGCCCTAGTTGCGCCCTAGTTGCGCCCTAGTTGCGCCCTAGTTGCTCCCAGTTACACCATAATTGCGCCCTAGTTGCGCCCTAGTTGCACCCTAGTTGCGCTCCAGTTGCGTCCTAGTTGCGCCCTAGTTGCGCCCTAGTTGCGCCCTGGTTGCGCCCTAGTTGCGCCCTAGTTGCGCCCTAGTTGCGCCCTAATTGCGCCCTAGTTTCGCCTAGTTGCACTCTAGTTGCGCCCTTGTTGCGCCTTAGTTGTGCCCTCGTTGCGCCCTACTTGTGTCCTACTTGCGCCCTAGTTGCGTCCTTCTTGCACCCTAGTTGCGTCTTAGTTGTGCCCTAGTTGCGCCCTAGTTGCGCCCTTCTTGCGCCCTTATTGCACCCCACTTACACCCTATTGGCGCCCTACTTGCACCCTAGTTGCACCCCAGTTGGGCACTAGTTGCGCCCCAGTTGGGCACTAGCTACGCCCTAGTTGCGTCTTACTTGCGCCCTACTTGCCCCCTAGTTGCACCCCAGTTGCGCCCTACTTGCACCCTAGTTGTGCCCTAGTTGCACCCTAGCTGCGCCCTAGTTGCGCCCTAGGTGCGCCCTGGTTGCGCACAAGTTGCAACCTACTTGCGCCCTACTTGCAACCTACTTACGCCATAGTTGCGCCTCCGTTGGGGACTAGCTACGCCTTAGTTGTACCCTAGTTGCACCCTAGTTGCGTCCTACTTGTACCCTATTTGTGTCCTAGTTGCGTCTCAGTTGCGCCATAGTTGCACCCTAGTTGCGCCCTAGTTACGCCCTAGTTGCACCATAGTTGCGCGCTAGTTGTGCCCTAGTTGCGCCCTAGTTACGTCCTAGTTGCGCCCTAGTTGCGTCCAAGTCGCGCCCTATTCGCGCCCTAGTTGCGCCCTAGTTGTGCACTAGCTGTGCTCTAGTTGTGCCCTAGTTGCACCCTAGTTGCGCCCTAGTTGCCCCCAGTTGCGCCCTAATTGCAACCTAGTTGCGCCCTAGTTGTCCCTAGTTGCGCCCTAGTTGTGCCCTAGTTGCGCCCAAGTCGTTCCCTAGTCGCGCCCTAGTTGCACCCTAGTTGCGCCCTAGTTGCGCACTATTTGCACCCTAGTTTCACCCTATTTGCGCCCTAGTTCCACCCTAGTTGTGCCCTAGTTGCGTCCTAGTTACGCCCTAGATGCGCCCTAGTTGCCCCCTAGTTGCGCCCTTGTTGCGTCCGGGCGCCCTAGTTGCGCCCTAGTTGCGCCCTACTTGCACCCTTGTTGCACCATAGTTCCGCACTAGTTGCGCCCTAGTTGTGTCCTAGTTGCGCCCTAGTTGCGCCCTAGTTGCGCCCTACTTGTGTCTTTCTGGTGCCTACTTGCACCCTAGTTGCGCCTCAATTGGGCACTATCTACGCCCTCGATGTCCCCTAGTTGCGCCCTAGATACGTCCTACTTGCGCCCTAGTTGCACCTTAGTTGCGCCCTAGTTGCGCCCAACTTGCTCACTAATTGCACCCTAGTTGTGCCCTAGGTGCGCCCTAGTTGCGCCCTAGTTGCGTCCTAGTTGCGCCATAGTTGAGCCCTCGTTACGCCCTTATTGCGCCCTAGTTGCGCCCTAGTTGGGCCCTAGTTGCGCCCTAGTTGCGACCTAGTTGCGCCCTAGTTGCGTCCTAGTTGCACCCTAGTTGCGCCCTAGTTGCGCCCTAGTTGCGCCCTAGTTGCGCCCAAGTTGCGCCTTAGTTGTGCCCTAGTTGTGCCCTACCTGCGCCCTACTTGCGTGCTAGTCGCGCCCTAGTTGCGCCCTACTTGCGTCCTAGATGCGTCTTAGTTGCGCCCTAGTTGCGCCCTTCTTGCGCCCTTATTGCACCTTACTTACGCGCTATTGGCGCCCTACTTGCGCCCTAGTTGCACCTCAGTTGTGCACTAGCTACGCCCTAGTTGTATCGTAGTTGCACCCTAGTTGCGTCCTACTTGTGTCCTAGTTGCGCCCTAGTTGCGCCTTTGTTGCGCCCTAGTTGCGCCGTACTTGTGCCCTTGCTACGCCCTAGTTGCGACCTAGTTGCGCCCTCGTTGCGCCCTAGTTGCGCCCTAGTTGCGCCCTAGTTGCGCCCTAGTTGCACCCTAGTTGCACCCTAGTTGCGCCCTTGTTGTGCCCTAGCTGCACCGTAGTTGCGCCCTAGTTGCGCCCTAGTCGCGCCCTAGTTGCGCCCTAGTCATGCCCTAGTTGCGTCCTAGTTGCGCCCTAGTTGCGCTCTAGTTGCACCATATTTTCGCCCTTATTACACCATACTTGCGCCCTACTGGCACCCTTCTTGCGCCCTAGTTGTGCCTTAGTTGGGCACTAGGTGCGCCCTAGTTATGCCCTAGTTGCGCCCTAGTTGCGTCCTACTTGTGCCCTACTTGCGCGATAGTTGCGCCTCAGTTGCACTGTAGTTGCGCCCAACTTGCACACTAGTTGCACCCTAGTTGCACCCTAGATGCGCCCTAGCTGTACCCTAGTTGCACCCTAGTTGCGCCCTGGTGGCGCCCCAGTTGCACCCTAGTTGTGCCCTAGTTGCACCCTAGTTGCGCCCTAGTTTCAACCTCATTGCGTCCTAGTTGTGCCTAAGTTGTGCCCTTGTTGCACCATAGTTGCACCATTGTTGCGCCCTAGTTGCATCCTAGTTGCGCCCTAGTTGCACCCTAGTTGTGCCCTAGTTGCGCCTTCGTTGCGCCCTCGTTGCGCCCTTGTTGCGCCCTTGTTGCGTCCTAGTTACGCCCTAGTTGCGCTCTAGTTGCACCCTAGTTGCGTCCTTGTTGCGCCCTAGTTGCGCCCTAGTTGCGCTCTAGTTGCGCTCCAGTTGCACCCTAGTTGTGCCGTACTTGCGCCCTACTTGTGCCCTACTTGCGCCCTAGTTGCGCGCTACTTGCACCCTAGTTGCGTCTTAGTTGCGCCCTAGTTGCGCCCTAGTTGCGCCTCAGTTGGGCATTAGCTACGCCCTTGTTGTACCCTACTTGCGCCCTAGTTGCGTCTTACTTGTGCCCTATTTGCGCCCTAGTTGCGCCTTAGTTGCGCCCTAGTTGCACCCTAGTTGTGCCCTAGTTGCGCCCTAGTTGCGCCCTAGTTGCGTCCTAGTTGCGCCCTAGTTGCGCCTTAGTTGCGCCCTAGTTGCGCCCTAGTTGCGCCCTATTAGCGCCCTAGTTTTCCCCAGTTGCGTCCTAATTACGCCCTAGTTGCGTCCTAGTTGCGCCCTAGTTGCGCCCTAGTTGCGCCCAAGTCGCGTCCTAGTCGCGCCCTAGTCGCGCCCTAGTTGCGCCCTAGTTGCGCACTAGTTGCACCCTCGTTGCGCCCTCGTTGCGCCCTAGTTGCGCCCTAGTTGCGCCCAAGTCGCGTCCTAGTCGCGCCCTAGTCGCGCCCAAGTTGCGCCCTAGTTGCGCACTAGTTGCACCCTCGTTGCGCCCTCGTTGCGCCCTAGTTGCGCCCTAGTTGATCCCTAGTTGCATCCTAGTTGCGCCATAGTTTCACCCTAGTTGTCCCCTAGTTACGCCCTAGTTGCGTCCGAGCGTCCTAGTTGTACCCTACTTGCGTCCTACTTGCACCCTAGTTGCACCCTAGTTACGCACTAGTTGCGTCCTGGTTGCGTCCTAGTTGCGCTCTAGTTGCGCCCTAGTTGCACCCTACTTGCGCCCTACTGGCACCTACTTGCGTCCTAGTTGTGCCTCAGTTGGGCACTAGCTACGCCCTAGTTATCCCCTAGTTGTGCCCTTAGTTGCGTCTTACTTACGCCCTAGTTGCGCCTTAGTTGCGCCCCAGCTGCGCCCAACTTGTAGACTAGTTGCACCATAGTTGCGCCCTAGTTGCGCCCTATTTGCACCCTAGTTGCACCCTAGTTACGCCCTAGTTGCGCCCTAGTTGCGGCCTCATTGCACCCTCGTTGCACCCTAGTTGCACCCTAGTTGCGCCCTAGTTGCGCCCTAGTTGCGCCCTAAATGTTCCCAGTTACACCATAATTGCGCCCTAGTTGCGCCCTAGTTGCACCCTAGTTGTGCTCTAGTTGCGCCCTAGTTGCGTCCTAGTTGCGCCCTAGTTGCGCCCTAGTTGCGCCCTAGTTGCGCCCTAGTTGCGCCCTAGTTGCGCCCTAGTTGCACCCTAGTTGTGCTCTAGTTGCGCCCTAGTTGCGTCCTAGTTGCGCCCTAGTTGCGCCCTAGTTGCGCCCTAGTTGCGCCCTAGTTGCGCCCTAGTTGCGCCCTAATTGCGCCCTAGTTTCGCCTAGTTGCACCCTAGTTGCGCCCTTGTTGCGCCTTAGTTGTGCCCTCGTTGCGCCCTACTTGTGTCCTACTTGCGCCCTAGTTGCGTCCTTCTTGCACCCTAGTTGCGTCTTAGTTGCGCCCTAGTTGCGCCCTAGTTGCGCCCTTCTTGCGCCCTTATTGCACCCTACTTACACCCTATTGGCGCCCTACTTGCACCCTAGTTGCACCCCAGTTGGGCACTAGTTGCGCCCCAGTTGGGCACTAGCTACGCCCTAGTTGCGTCTTATTTGCGCCCTACTTGCCCCCTAGTTGCACCCCAGTTGCGCCCTACTTGCACCCTAGTTGTGCCCTAGTTGCACCCTAGCTGCGCCCTAGTTGCGCCCTAGGTGCGCCCTGGTTGCGCACAAGTTGCAACCTACTTGCGCCCTACTTGCACCCTACTTACGCCATAGCTGCGCCTCAGTTGGGGACTAGCTACGCCTTTGTTGTACCCTAGTTACACCCTAGTTGCGTCCTACTTGTACCCTATTTGTGTCCTAGTTGCGTCTCAGTTGCGTCCTAGTTTCACCCTAGTTGCGCCCTAGTTATGCCCTAGTTGCACCATAGTTGCGCGCTAGTTGTGCCCTAGTTGCGCCCTAGTTACGTCCTAGTTGCGCCCTAGTTGCGCCCAAGTCGCGCCCTATTCGCGCCCTAGTTGCGCCCTAGTTGTGCCCTAGTTGTGCTCTAGTTACGCCCTAGTTGCGCCCTAGTTGCGCCCTAGTTGCCCCCAGTTGCGCCCTAATTGCAACCTAGTTGCACCTTAGTTGTGCCCTAGTTGCGCCCAACTTGCTCACTAATTGCACCCTAGTTGTGCCCTAGGTGCGCCCTAGTTGCGCCCTAGTTGCGTCCTAGTTGCGGCATAGTTGAGCCCTCGTTACGCCCTTATTGTGCCCTAGTTGCGCCCTAGTTGGACCCTAGTTGCGCCCTAGTAGCGCCCTAGTTGCGCCCTAGTTGCGTCCTAGTTGCACCCTAGTTGCGCCCTAGTTGCGCCCTAGTTGCCCCTAGTTGCACCCTAGTTGCGCCTTAGTTGTGCCCTAGTTGCGCCCTACCTGCGCCCTACTTGCGTCCTAGTCGCGCCCTAGTTGCGCCCTACTTGCATCCTAGATGCGTCTTAGTTGCGCCCTAGTTGCGCCCTTCTTGCGCCCTTATTGCACCCTACTTACGCCCTATTGGCGCCCTACTTGCGCCCTAGTTGCACCTCAGTTGTGCACTAGCTACGCCCTAGTTGTATCGTAGTTGCACCCTAGTTGCGTCCTACTTGTGTCCTACTTGCGTCCTACTTGCGCCCTAGTTGCGCCTTTGTTGCGCCCTAGTTGCGCCGTACTTGTGCCCTAGCTACGCCCTAGTTGCGACCTAGTTGCGCCCTCGTTGCGCCCTAGTTGCGCCCTAGTTGCGCCCTAGTTGGGCCCTAGTTGCGCCATAGTTTCGCTCTTGTTGCGCCCTCGTTACGCCCTCGTTGCGCCCTCATTACGCCATAGTTGCGTCCTAGTTGTGCCCTAGTTGTACCCCACTTGCGCCGTAGTTGTACCCTACTTGTGCCCTACTTGCGCCCTACTTGCACCCTAGTTGCACCCTAGTTGTGTCCTAGTTACGCCATAATTGCGCCCTAGTTGCGCCCTAGTTGCACCCTAGTTGCGCCCTAGTTACGTCCCTATTGCGCCCTTGTTGCGCCCTTGTTGCGCCCGTTGCACCCTCTACTTGCGTCCTAGTTGCGCCCTTGTTGCGCCCTAGTTGCGCCCTAGTTGCGCCCTAGTTGCACCCTAGTTGCGCCCTAGTTACGTCCCTATTGCGCCCTTGTTGCGCCCTTGTTGCGCCCTAGTTACGCCCTACTTGCGTCCTAGTTGCGCCCTTGTTGCGCCCTAGTTGCGCCCTAGTTGCGCCCTAGTTGCGCCCTAGTCGTGCCCTAGTCGCGCCCTAGTTGCGCCCTAGTTACGCCCTAGTTGTGCCCTAGTTGCACCCTACTTGTGTCCTTATTGCACCCTAAGTGCGCCCTACTGGCGCCCTACTTGCGCCCTAGTTGCGCCTCAGTTGGGCACTAGCTACGCCCTAGTTGTGCCCTACTTGCGTCCTTGTTGCGCCTTACTTGCGCCCTACGTGTGCCCTAGTTGCACCCTAGTTGTGCCATACTTGTATCCTAGTTACGCCCTAGTTGCACCCTAGTTGCGCCCTTAGTGCGCGTCCTAGTTGCGCACAAGTTGCACCCTACTTGCGCCCTACTTGCACCCAACTTGCGTCCTAGTTGCGCCTCAGTTGGGCACTAGCTACGCTCTAGTTGTACCCTAGTTGCGCCCTATTTGCATCCTACTTGTGCCCTTTTGGCGCCCTAGTTGCGCCTTAGTTTCGCCATAGTTGCGCACTAGTTGCGCCCTAGATGCGCCCTAGTTGTACCCTAGTTGCGCCCTAGTTGTGCCCTAGTTGCGCCCTAGTTGCGCCCAGGTTGTGCCCGAGTTGCACCCTAGTTGCCCCCACTTGCGCCCTAATTGCACCCTAGTTGCGCCCTAGTTGCGCCTTATTTACGCCATAGTTACGCCCTAATTGTGCCCTTGTCGCGTCCTAGTCACGCCCTAGTCACGCCCTAGTCGCGCCCTAGTCGCGCCCTAGTCGCGCCCTAGTTGCACCTTAGTTGCGCCCTAGTTGCACCCTAGTTGCGTCCTAGTTGCGCCCTAGTTGCGCCCTATTTGTGCCGTAGTTGCGTCCTAGTTGCGCCCTAGTTTTGCCCGAGTTGCGCCCTATTTACGCCCTATATGTGCCCTCGTTGCGCCCTAGTTGCGCCCTACTTGCACCCTATTTGCACCCTAGTTGCGCCCTAGCTCCGTCCTAGTTGCGCCCTAGTTGCGGCCTACTTGCGTCCTACTCTCGCCCTAGTTGCGCCTCAGTTGGACACTAGCTACGTCCTAGTTGTACTCTAGTTGCGCCCCAGCTGTGTCCTACTTGTGCCCTACTTGCGCCCTCGTTGCGCCTTAGTTGCGCCTTAGTCGTGCCTTAGTTATGCCTTAGTTGCACCCTAGTTGCGCCCAAGTTGCGCCCTAGTTGTACCATACTTGCACCTCAGTGCGCCCTCGTTGTGCCCTAGTTGCACCCTAGTTGCGCCCTAGTTGCGCCCTAGTTGCGCCCTAGTTACGCCCTAGTTGCGCCCTTGTTGTGTCCTTGTTGCGCCCTCCTTGCATCCTTGTTGCGCCCTCGTTACGCCCTTGTTGCGCTCAAGTTGTGTCCTAGTTACGCCCTTCTTACGCCCTAGTTGTGCCCCACTTTTGCCATAGTTGCGCCCTACTTGCGTCCTACTAGCGCCATACTTGCGCCCTAGTTGCACCCTGGTTGCGCCCTAGTTGCGCCCTAGTTGCGCCCTAGTTGCACCCTAGTTGCGCCCTAGTTGCGCCCTAGTTGCGCCCTAGTTGCGCCCTAGTTGCGCCCTAAATGCGCCCTAGTTGTGCCCTAGTCGTGCCCTAGTCGTGCCCTAGTCACGCCCTAGTTGCGCCCTAGTTGCTTCCTAATTGCGCTCTAGTTACACCCTATTTGCACCCTTATTGCACCCTACTTGTGCCCTACTGACACCCTTCTTGCACCCTAGATGTGCCCTAGTTGGGCACTAGCTACGTCCTAGTTGTGCCCTAGTTGCGTCATAGTTGCATCCTACTTGTGCCCTACTTGCGCGCTAGTTGCGCCTTAGTTGCGCCTTAGTTGCGCCCAACTTGCACACTAGTTGCACCCTAGTTGCACCCTAGTTGTGCCCTAGTTGCGCCCTAGTTGCGCCCTAGTTGCGCCCCGGTTGCGCCCTAGTTGGGCCCTAGTTGCACCCTAGTTGTGCCCTATTTACGCCTTAGTTGCGCCCTAGTTGCGACCTAGTTGCGTCCTTCTTCTGCCCTAGTTGTGCCCTACTTGCGCCCTAGTTGCAACATAGTTACGCCCTAATTTTACCCTAGTTGCGCCCTAGTTGCACCCTAGTTTCGCCCTAGTTGTGCCCTCGCTGTGCCCTCGTTGCGCCTTAGTTGTGCCCTAGTTGCGCCCTACTTGCATTTTACTTGCGTCCTAGTTGTGCCCTACTTGCACCCTAGTTGCGTCTTAGTTGCGCCCTAGTCACACCCTAGTTGTACCCTTATTGCGCCCTTATTGTACCCTACTCACACCCTAGTGGCGCCCTACTTGCGCCTTAGTTGCGCCTCAATTGGGCACTAGCTACGCCCTAATTGTGCCCTAGTTGCACCCCAGGTGCTTCTTACTCGCACCCTTCTTACGCCCTAGTTGCACCCTAGTTGCGCCCTACGTGCACCCCAGTTGCGCCCTACTTGCGCCCTAGTTGCACCCTACTTGCGCCCTAGTAGCGTCCTGGTTGCGCACAAGTTGCAACCTACTTGCGCCCTACTTGCACCGTACTTGCGCCCTAGTTGCGCCTCAGTTGGGCACTAGCTAGGCCCTAGTTGTATCCTAGTTGCGCCCTAGTTGCGTCCTACTTGTGCCCTAATTGCGCCCTAGTTGGGCCTTAGTTGCGCCTTAGTTGCGCCCTAGTTGCACCCTAGTTGCGCCCTAGTTGCGCCCTAGTTGCGCCCAACTTGCGCCCTAGTTGCGTCCTAGTTGCGCCCTAGTTGCGCCCTGGTTGTCCCCAGTTACGCCCTAATTGCGCCCTAGTTGTGCCCTAGTTGCGCCCTAGTTGCGCCCAAGTCGCGTCCCAATCGCGCCCTAGTCGCGTCCTAGTTTCGCCCTAGTTGCGCACTAGTTGCACCCTAGTTGCGCCCTAGTTAGGCCCTAGTTGCGCCCTAGTTGTGCCCTAGTTGCACCCTAGTTGCGCCCTAGTTGCGCCCAAGTCGCGTCCCAATCGCGCCCTAGTCGCGTCCTAGTTTCGCCCTAGTTGCGCACTAGTTGCACCCTAGTTGCGCCCTAGTTAGGCCCTAGTTGCGCCCTAGTTGTGCCCTAGTTGCACCCTAGTTGCGCCCTAGTTGCGCCCTAGTTGCCCCCAGTTGCGCCCTAATTGCGCCCTAGTTGCGCCCTAGTTGCGTCCTAGTTGCGCCCAAGTCACGCTTCAGTTGCGCCCTGGTCGCGCCCTAGTTGCACCCTAGTTGCGCCCTAGTTGCGCCCTATTTGCACCCTAGTTGCGCCTTAGTTGCGCCCTAGTTGCACCCTAGTCGTGTCCTAGTTGTGTCCTAGTTGCGCCCTAGTTGTGCCCTAGTTTCCTCCTAGTTCCGCCCTAGTTGCGCCCGGGTGCCCTAGTTGCGCCCTAGGTGCGCCGTACTTGCACCCAAAAATACACCCTATTTACGCACTAGTTGCGGCCTAGTTGTGTCCTAGTTGCGCCCTAGTTGCGCCCTAGTTGCGCCGTACTTGCGCCCTACTGGCGCCTACTTGTGCCCTAGTTGCGCCTCAGTTGGGCACTAGCTACGCCCTAGTTGTCCCCTGGTTGCGCCCTTTGTTACGTCCTACTTACGCCCTAGTTGCGCCCTAGTTGCACCCTAGTTGCGCCCTAGTTACGCACTAGTTGCGCCCTTGTTGGGCCCTAGTTGCGCCCTAGTTGCACCCTAGTTGCCCCCAGTTGCGCCCTAATTGCGCCCTAGTTGCGCCCTAGTTGAGCCCTAATTGTGCCCAAGTCGCGCCCTAGTCGTGTTTTAGTCGCGCCCTAGTTGCACCCTAGTTACGCCCTAGTTGCACCCTAGTTGCGCCCTAGTTGGCCCCAGTTGCGCCCTAATTGCGCCATAATTGCGCCCTAGTTGCGCCCTAGTTGCGCCCATTTCGCTTCCTAGTCACGCCCTAGTCGCGCCCTAGTTGCGCCCTAGTTGCGCACTAGTTGCACCCTAGTTTCGCCCTAGTTGCGCCCTAGTTGCGCCCTAGTTGCGCCCTAGTTGTGCCCTAGTTGCGCCCTAGTTGCACTCCCACTCCCAATCCCAGTCTCGACCCCAGTCCCGGTCCCCGTCCCGGTGCCACTCTCAGTCCCAGTCCCAGTCCGAGTCCCAGTCCCAGTCCAAGTCCCAGTCCCTGTCCCAGTCCCAGTCCCAGTCCCAATCCCTGTCCCAGTCCCAGTCCCGGGACTGGGACTGGGACAGGGATTGGGACTGGGACTGGGACTGGGACTGAGACTGGGACTGGTACTTGGACTGGGACTGGGACTGGGACTGTGACTGGGACTCGGACTAGAACAGGGACGAGGACTCGGACTGGGTCTGGGACTGGGAATGGGACTGGGACTGGAACAGGGACTGGGAGTGGGACTGGGACTGGGACTGGGACTGGGACCGGGACTGGGACTGGGACTAGGACTAGGACTGGGACTGGGACTGGGACCAGGACCGGGACTGGGAGTGGGACTGGGATTGGGACTGGGACTAGGACTAGGATTGGGAGTGGGACTGGGACTGGGACTCAGACCAAGACCGGGGTCGGGACTAGGGTGGGACTGGGACAGGGACTGGGGCTGGAACTGGGATTGGGACTGGGAGTGGGACTGTGACTGGGACTGGGACCGGGACTGGGACTGGGACTGGGACTGGGATCGGGACTGGGATCAAGACTGGGATCGGGACTGGGATCAGGATTGGGATCGGGACTGGGATCGAGACTGGGATCGGGACTGGGATCAGGATTGGGATCGGGACTGGGATCGAGACTGGGATCGGGACTGGGATCAGGATTGGGATCGGGACTGGGATCGAGACTGGGATCGGGACTGGGATCAGGATTGGGATCGGGACTGGGATCGAGACTGGGATCGGGACTGGGATCAGGATTGGGATCGGGACTGGGATCGAGACTGGGATCGGGACTGGGATCAGGATTGGGATCGGGACTGGGATCGAGACTGGGATCGGGACTGGGATCAGGATTGGGATCGGGACTGGGATCGAGACTGGGATCGGGACTGGGATCAGGATTGGGATCGGGACTGGGATCGAGACTGGGATCGGGACTGGGATCAGGATTGGGATCGGGACTGGGATCGAGACTGGGATCGGGACTGGGATCAGGATTGGGATCGGGACTGGGATCGAGACTGGGATCGGGACTGGGATCAGGATTGGGATCGGGACTGGGATCGAGACTGGGATCGGGACTGGGATCAGGATTGGGATCGGGACTGGGATCGAGACTGGGATCGGGACTGGGATCAGGATTGGGATCGGGACTGGGATCGAGACTGGGATCGGGACTGGGATCAGGATTGGGATCGGGACTGGGATCGAGACTGGGATCGGGACTGGGATCAGGATTGGGATCGGGACTGGGATCGAGACTGGGATCGGGACTGGGATCAGGATTGGGATCGGGACTGGGATCGAGACTGGGATCGGGACTGGGATCAGGATTGGGATCGGGACTGGGATCGAGACTGGGATCGGGACTGGGATCAGGATTGGGATCGGGACTGGGATCGAGACTGGGATCGGGACTGGGATCAGGATTGGGATCGGGACTGGGATCGAGACTGGGATCGGGACTGGGATCAGGATTGGGATCGGGACTGGGATCGAGACTGGGATCGGGACTGGGATCAGGATTGGGATCGGGACTGGGATCGAGACTGGGATCGGGACTGGGATCAGGATTGGGATCGGGACTGGGATCGAGACTGGGATCGGGACTGGGATCAGGATTGGGATCGGGACTGGGATCGAGACTGGGATCGGGACTGGGATCAGGATTGGGATCGGGACTGGGATCGAGACTGGGATCGGGACTGGGATCAGGATTGGGATCGGGACTGGGATCGAGACTGGGATCGGGACTGGGATCAGGATTGGGATCGGGACTGGGATCGAGACTGGGATCGGGACTGGGATCAGGATTGGGATCGGGACTGGGATCGAGACTGGGATCGGGACTGGGATCAGGATTGGGATCGGGACTGGGATCGAGACTGGGATCGGGACTGGGATCAGGATTGGGATCGGGACTGGGATCGAGACTGGGATCGGGACTGGGATCAGGATTGGGATCGGGACTGGGATCGAGACTGGGATCGGGACTGGGATCAGGATTGGGATCGGGACTGGGATCGAGACTGGGATCGGGACTGGGATCAGGATTGGGATCGGGACTGGGATCGAGACTGGGATCGGGACTGGGATCAGGATTGGGATCGGGACTGGGATCGAGACTGGGATCGGGACTGGGATCAGGATTGGGATCGGGACTGGGATCGAGACTGGGATCGGGACTGGGATCAGGATTGGGATCGGGACTGGGATCGAGACTGGGATCGGGACTGGGATCAGGACTGGGATCGGGACTACGATCGGGACTGGGATCGGGACTCGGACCGGGACTGGGACTGGGACTGGGACAGGGACCGAGACCGGGACCGGGACTGGGACTGTGACTGGGACTGGGACTGGGACTGGGACTGGGACTGGGACTGGGACAGGGACAGGGACTGGGACTAGGACTGGGACTGGGACTGGGACTGGGACTGGGACTGTGACAAGGAATGGGTCTACGACTAGGACTGGGACTAGGACTGGAACTAAGACTGGGACTGGGACTGGGACTAAGACTGGGACTGGGAGTGGGAGTGGGACTGGGACGTCCCAGTCCCACTCCCTGTCCCTGCCGGAGGGGTCTTTGAGATAAAGCAAATGGGAGGTCCTGCTCCACTCTCGGTAGAACAACACGGGACTGCTCCAAACCCGTCAACCAAACAACGGTCGCCCAAAGTCCTACCGGCTACCAGTGGCGGGAGACGATTCTCCCACTCCATGAACAACGGAGGAGCAGCGTGATCCTCGCGTCACCACAACAGGCGGAAGCAACCCAACGATCACCTCTGCAATATCAGCGCAGATGCATTCGGTGACCCCGCGCTCCACGAGGGCAGCTGAACCGAAGCCCAGTCTCGACTGCACCTCACCTACTTTCCATACTAACACTTAGCTCTAGATAGGATAGACTAGAGGAACTCCGCCAATTTTGTTCCTCTAGTCTATCCTATCTAGAGCTAAGTGTTATGGCGTTGTTGTTGTGGCCTACCTCACCAACTTGTCAGCACTCCAGAATTACCTCCAACTTCGTCCTGATGCTCAGCAAAATACCGACATGGTATCAGAGCTCAGCGAAGCATCATGAGCGCATCAACCCTCTTGCTCTCCTCTCTGACACCTCAAATGCCAAGCCAAGGCGCGCCACTGCCAACTACGCCCTGCAGCATCATGCAAAGCAGTTCAGTTGCAACTCAAGTGTCTCTATCCTCAAGCATCCTTGGAGCAATACAAGGAAGACGCGTATGGGCACGATCTCCCCAACACTGCAAGCCACCATCAATCTTCTCGACAGTAGCCGAATCACCAGTCATCGTCTCTGCAGCAGCCGTAGAGGGAGCACCAGCAGCTGTTTAGCAGCCATCTTTCCGCCCTCAGTAGCAGTCATCCGTCCCTCTTAACTCCTAATGCAACAGCTCCAGCAGGAGCAACAACAATATCTCATCAATTAGCAATGTCATCTCCGCCCCTGATCAACACCTGCCATCTGCAACCATGAAACCTATCCGAGACAAGCGGGAGGCCCTTGGCTGTCTTCTATTCAGGCTAGCGGCCTTCATCGGCATCATCCCTCGTCTAAACTACAGCCCCACCCTCGACCTCGCCTGCTCTATAATCATTTGCATCCTTCTCACCGCTGGCCTTCTTCTTGTACCTCCACCCAAACGGTCAACTACCAAGGATAGCCGATCATCTGCCTTATCCCGACAAGCAGCTTCACATAAGCATTCTTGTACACCATTCCACCTCTCTTCCCCAGGGCCTCCGCATAGAGAACATCCACGAACGACGGCACATCAACACACTCATGACATCTCACCCACAATCACTGAGTTTGATCTTCATCAACTGCCCACCTGTGTCTCTCACAACAGCACCAGAGTCCCATCAACCAGAAGGTCCTCCCCTGCACACAAAACTCATAAAAGAAGACCTATACATATGCACCAACGACACTGCCCTGCATCAACTACAGTTAGTGCCACTGAACCCGTCACAACCTCATCGTCCTCCACCCGTTCAGCTCAACACAGTCCTCTGTTCACCATGGAGGAAGTGAACACCTTTATGACTGAAGCCTACGGCATCAGCATCTTCTCTCCAAGCCAGTATCTTCCCTCCATCAAGCTCCTATGAGTCCAAAGTGCACAACCGCTCCCAACGAAACTGACCGTCCCCGATCAAATACTCAGGCACACCGTTCCGCTCTTTCTCATCCTGAACCTACCAAATCACCAGTTGAAGACCGGTCATCGCCGCCTGCTCTATCGATCAGCCCAACGGATACGTGCTCATCATATAACATGACCACCACTGGCCACCTCCCGCTAAGACCACTGGACAAACCCTTCCCTCCAGCAGCAACACTGCTCTCCTCTGACCTTTCTGCTCCACCCTTTGACTAGTTTGTTCTTCCAGCTCATCTTCGAGATAGGGAGTCCATCATGCCAAACCTCTTTCAGTTGTCTCAATCCCTCTTTCTCGGTCTCTTACCATCTCTGTGTCCACCAGTCCCCACCATGCAACATCGAGAGGTCATGATCTGTTCACATAGCCCTCACAAGTCCTTAAATGGACAACGACATCTGCTAAAGGTGACCCGATTCGGAGTTCCTGACTGGATGGCCACTAACAGCAAGTTGTCCCACTACAATCCTTTCCTTCCCAATATCCCAAGTCGCCTGCCAACATCACTAGGACACCTTCATCCTGTTCTTTGTCATGTGGCATTGATGGCGGATGTCAGAAAGAATAATCAATGTCCAAACGACAAACAATTTACCCGACCTCCAACATTTATAGATGGTTTACCCTCCCTGCCGGAGGGGCCTCCGAGAAAAAGAAAATGGGAGGTCCTCCTCCACTATCGGTACAACAATGCGGGACAGCTCCAAAACCGTCAACCGAACTACGGTGGCCCAAAGTCCTACCGGCTACCAGTGGTTGGAGAAGATTCTCCCGCTCCATCAACAACGGAGGAGCGGCGCGATCCTCGCGTCACGACAACAGGCGGGAGCAGCCCAACGATCACCTCCGCAAGATCAGCGCGGATGCATCCGGTGACCCCACGCTCCGCGAGGGCAGCCGCTACCGAAGCCCAGCTTCGACTGCACCTCACCTACTTTCCACCCTAACACTTAGCTCTAGATAGGGTAGACTAGATGAACTATATCTATCCATGTCAGTTGCATGCTATGTTCATCAACTATCATTCAGTTGTGCACCTCCTTCTGTTCTGCCCGCCATCTTGGCTGCGGCGTCTCCTCAGCACTATTACTTGTACTCTGCCCACCTTCTTGGCTGCGGCTTCCCTTCAGCTCTTCATTTCTCTTCGCCCGCCTTCTCGGCTGCGGAATCAGTTCTCTCCCCGCCATCCGCTTTGTACTTGAGCTTCCTTCACCGATTCTAGTCCTTCCTCAGCCTGCACTTTGGCGTTGCGGCCCCGCGGCCCGCGTCTCAGTGCTGTAGCATATACTCATTCTTCAGCGCCCGTGCAACCCTGCATTACGCCCACGCTGGTGCTGCTCTCACCTCAGTAAATTGCTTATGCCCGCACCTTGGCGCTGCGGCTCTCGCCCGCGCCTCGGGTGCTGCGGTACTTCATTCTTTGCGCCTGCATCTATGATGCTGCGTCCATGTTATCATCAGCTGCAACTTCTGCAACTAGGGCGCAACTAGGGCGCAACTAGGGTGAGAGTAGGGCGCAACTAGGGTGCAACTAGGGCGCAAGTAGGGCGCAAATAAGACTCACCTAGGGCGCAAGTAGGGCACAATTAGGGCGTAGCTAGTGCCCAACTGAGGCGCAATTAGGGCGCAAGTAGGGCGCTAATAGGGTGTAAGTAGGGTGCAACATGGATGCAAGAAGGGCCCAACTAGGACACAACTAGGGCGCACCTAAGACGCAACTAAGGTGCAAGTAGGGTGCAACTGGGGTGCAAGTAGGGCGCAAGTAGGGCACAACTAGGGCACAACTAAGGTGCAACAAGGGCACAACTAGGGCGCAACTAGGCGCAACTAGGGCGCAACTAGGGCGCAACTAGGGCGCAACTAGGGCGCAACTAGGGAGCAACTAGGGTGCAACTAGGGCGCAACTAGGGCACAACTAGGGCAAAACTAGGGCGCAACTAGGGCGCATCTAGAGCGCAACTAGGGTGCAACTAGAGCGCAACTAGGGCGCAATTACGGCGCAACTGGGGGCAACTAGGGCGCAACTAGGGCACAACTAGGGCGCAACTAGGGTGCAACTAGGGGGCAACAAGGGCGCAACGAGGGCACAAATAGGGCGCAACTAGGGCCCAACTAGGGTGCAACTAGGGGCCAACTAGGGCGCAACTAGGGCTCAACTAGGGTGCAACTAGTCTGCAAGTTGGGCGCAACTAGGGCGCAACTAAGGCGCAACTAGGGCGTAAGTAAGACGCAACTCTGGGCGCAACTAGGGGACAACTAGGGCGTAGCTAGTGCCCAACTGAGGTGCAACTAGGGCGCAAGTAGGCGCCAGTAGGGCGCAACTAGGGCGCAACTAGGGCGCAACTAGGGCGCAACTAGGACCCAACTAGGGTGCAACTAGTGCGTATCTAGGGTGCAACTAGGGTGCAAGTAGGGCGCAACTAGGGCGTAACTAGGGCGCCTAGGCGCAACTAGGGAGAAACTAGGGCGCAACTAGGGCACAACTAGGACGCAACTAGGGCACAACTAGGGCGCAACTAGGGTGCAACTAGGTCGCAACTAGGGTGCAAGTAGTGCACAACTAGGGCGCAACTAGGGCGCGACTAGGGCGCGACTAGGGCGCAACTTGGGCACAACTAGGGCTCAACTAGGGCACAACTAGGGCGCAACTAGGGCGCAACTAGTACGCAATTAGAACGCAACTGGGGACAACTAGGGCGCAACTAGGGTGAAACTAGGTTGCAACTAGGGCACAACTAGGGCGCAACTATGGCGCAACTAGAGCGCAACTATGGTGCAACTAGTGAGCAACTAGGATGCAACTAGGGCGTAACTAGGGCGCGACTAGGGCGCGACTTGGGCGCAACTAGGGCGCAACTAGGGCGCAACTTGGACTCAACTAGGGTGCAATGAGGGCACAACTGGGGGCAACTAGGGCGTAACTAGGGTGCAACTAGGGCGCAACTAGGGCGAGGGCAAGGCGCAACTAGGGTGCAACTAGGGCGTAACTAGGGCACAACTAGGGCGCAACTAGGGTGCAACTAGGGCGCAACTAGGGCGCAACTAGGGCGCAAGTAGGGCGCAACTAGGGCGCAACTAGGGCGCAACTTGGACTCAACTAGGGTGCAATGAGGGCACAACTGGGGGCAACTAGGGCGTAACTAGGGTGCAACTAGGGCGCAACTAGGGCGCAACTAAGGCGCAACTAGGGTGCAACTAGGGCGTAACTAGGGCACAACTAGGGCGCACCTAGGGTGCAACTAGGGCGCAACTAGGGTGCAAGTAGGGTGCAACGAGGGCGCAAGTAGGACACAACTAGGGCGCAACTAGAGAGCAACTAGGCCGCAACAAGGGCGCAACAAGGGCACAACTAGGGCGCAACGAGGGCGCAACAAAGGCGCAACTAGGACACAACTAGGGCAGAACTAGGGTGCAACTAGGGCGCAACGAGGGTGCAAGTAGGGCGCAACTAGGGCACAATGTGGGTACAACTAGGACGCAACTAGGTCGCAACTAGGGCGCAACTACGGCGCAACTACGGCGCAACTAGGGCGCAACTAGGGCGCAACTAGGGCGCAACCGGGGCGCAACCAGGGCGCAACTAGGGCGCAACTAGGGCACAACTAGGGCACAACTAGGGCGCAGCTAGGGTGTAACTAGTGTGCAAGTTGGGCGCAACTAAGGTGCAACTAAGGCGCAACTAGCGCTCAAGTAGGGCACAAGTAGGACGCAACTAGGGCGCAACTAGGGCACAACTAGGGCGTAGCTAGTGCCTAACTAAGGCACAACTAGGACGCAAGAAGGGTGCCAGTAGGGTGCAAGTAGGGTGCAATAAGAGCGCAAATAGGGTGCAAATAGAGCACAACTAGGGTGCAACTAGGGCGCAACTAGGGCGCAACTAGGATGCAACTAGGGTGCAACTAGGGCACAACAAGGGTGTAACTAGTGTACAATTAGGGTGCAAGTAGGGCGCAAGTAGGGTGCAACTACGGCACAAGTGGGGCACAACTAGGGCGTAACAAGGGCGCAACTAGGGTGCAACTTGAGCGCAACGAGGGCGCAACGAGGGCGCAACGAGGCTGCAACGAGGGTGCAACGAGGGCGCAACAAGGGCGCAACAAGGGATTAACTAGGACGTAACTAGGGCGCAACTAGGGCGCAACTAGGGCGCAACTAGAGAGCAACTAGGGTCCAACTAGGGCGCAACTAGGGCGTAACTAATGTGCAACTAAGGCGCAACTAAGGCGCAACTAAGGCACAACAAAGGCGCAAATAGGGCGCAAGCAGGGCACAAGTAGGATGCAGCTAGGGCGCAACTAGGGTACAACTAGGGCGTAGCTAGTGCCCAACTGAGGCGCAACTAGGGCGAGAGTAGGGCGCAACTAGGGCGCTACTAAGGCGCAACTAGGGCGCAACTAGGGCGCAACTAGGGCGCAACTAGGGTGCAACTAGGGCGCAACTAGGGCGCAACTAGGGCGCAACTAGTGCGCAACTAGGGCACATATAGGGCGCAACTAGGGTGCAACTATGGCGCAACTAGGGCGCTACTATGACGCAACTAGGGTACAAATAGGGCGCAACTAGGGCGCAACTAGGACGCAACTAGGGTGCAACTAGGGCGCAACTAAGGCGCAACTAGGGCGCGACTAGGGCGCGACTAGGACGCGACTAGGGCGCGACTTGGGCGCAACTAGGACGCAAGTAGGGCGCCACTCGGGTGGAAGTTTGGTGCAATAAGGGCGCAAGAAGGGCGCAACTAGGGTGCAATTAGGGCGCAACTAGGACGCACCTAGGGCACAAGGAGGGCGCAACTAGGGCACAACTAGGGCGCAAGTAGGACGTGAGTAGGGCGCAACTAGGGCGCAACTAGGGCGCAACTAAGGCGCAACTAGGGCGCAACTAGGGCACAACTAAGGCGCAACTAGGATACAACTAGTGTGCACATTGGGTGCATGTAGGACGCAACGAAGGTGCAACTAGGGTGCAACTAGGGCGCAACTAGAGCGCAACTAGGGCGCGACTAGGGCGCAACTAGGGCGCAACTAGGACGCAAGTAGGGTTCAACTAGGGAGCAACTAGAGCAGAATTATGGCACAACTAGGGTGCAACTAGGGCGCAACTAGGGTGCAACTAGTGCGCAAGTTGGGCGCAACTAAGGCGCTACTAAGGCGTAACTAGCGCGCAACTAGGGTACAAGTAGGACGCAACTAGCGCGCAACTAGGGCACAACTAGGGCATAGCTTGAGCCCAACTAAGGCACAACTAGGGTGCAAGTAGGGTGCCAGTAGGGCGCAAGTAAGGTGCAATAAGGGCGCAAATAGGATGCAACTAGGGCGCAACTAGGGTGCAACAAGGGCGCAACTAGGGCGCAACAAGGGCACGACTAGGGTGCAACTAGGGCGTAACTAGGGCGCAACTAGGACGTAACCAGGGCGCAACTAGGGCACAACTAGGGCGCAACTAGGGCGCAACAAGGCCGCAACTAAGGCGCAACTAGTGCGCAACCAGGGTGCAACCAGGGCGAAACTAAGGCGCAACTCGGGCGCAACTAGGGTACAACTAGGGTGCAACTAGGGCGCAACTAGGGTGCAACTAGGGCGCAACTAGAGCATGACTAGGGCGCAACTAGTGCGCAAGTAGGGCGCACGTAAGACGTAACTAGGGCGCAAGTAGGGCACAACTAGGGCGTAGCTAGTGCCCAACTAAGGCGTAACTAGGGCGCAAGCAGGGTGCCAGTAGGGCGTAAGTAGGGTGCAATAAAGGCACAACAAGGCCGCAACTAAGGTGCAACTAGGGCGTAACCAGGACGCGACTAGGGCGCAAGTAGGGCGCAACTAGGGCGCAAATAGGGTGCACGTAGGGCGCAAGTAGGGTGCACCTAGGGCACAACTAAGGCGCAACTAGGGCGCAACTAGGGCGCAACTAGGGCGTACCTAGGGCGCAACTAGAGTGCAACTAGGGCACAACTAGGGCGCAACTAGGACGCAACTAGGGCGCAACTAGGGTGAAACTAGGGTGCACCTAGGGCGCAACTAGGGCGCAACAAGGACGCAACGAGGGTGCAACTAGGGTGCGACAAGGGCGCAACTAGGGTGTAACTATGGCGCATCTAGGGTGCAACTAGGACGCAACTAGGGCACAACGAGGGCGCAACTAGGACGCAACTAGGTCACAACTAGGGCGCAACTAGGGTGCAACTAGGGTGCAACTAGGGCGCAACCGGGGTGCAACCAGGGCGCAACTAGGGCGCAACTAGGGCACATCTAGGGCGCAACTAGGGCGCAACTAGGGTACAACTAGTGTGCAAGTTGGGCACAAGTAGGACACAACTAGGGCACAATTAGGGCACAACTAGGGCATAGCTAGTGCCCACCTAAGGTACAACTAGGAAGCAAGAAGGGTGCCAGTAGGGAGCAAGTAGGGTGCAATAAGGGCGAAAATAGGGTGCAACTAGAGCGCAACTAGGGCAAGATTAGGGTGCAACTAGGTCGTGACCAGGGCGCGACTAGGGCGCGACTAGGGCGCAAGTAGGGCGTAACTAGGGCGCAACTAGGGCGCAACTAGGGTGCAACTATGGCGCAACTAGGGCGCAACTAAGGCGCAACTAGGGCGCAACTAGGGCACAACTAGGGCACAACTAGGGCGCAACTAGGACGCAAGTAGGGCGCAACAAGGGTACAACAAGAGTGCAAGCAGGGCGCAAGTATGGTGGAACTACGGCACAAGTGGGGCACAACTAGGGTGTAACAAAGGCGCAACTGGGGTGCAACTTGAGCGCAACAAGGGCGCAACAAGGACGCAACAAGGGCGCAACGAGGACGCAACAAGGGCGCAACTAGGGCGCAACTAGGGCAAAACTAGGGTGCAACTAGGGCACAACTAGGGCGCAACTAGGGCGTGACTATGGGGTGACTAGAGCGCGACTAGGGCGCGACTTGGGTACGACTTGGGCGCAACTAGGGCGCAACTAGGGCGCAACTAGGGCGTGACTATGGGGTGACTAGAGCGCGACTAGGGCGCGACTTGGGTACGACTTGGGCGCAACTAGGGCGCAACTAGGGCGCAACTAAGGCGCAACTAGGGCACAACTAGGGCACAACTCGGGCGCAACTAGGGCGCAACTAGGGCGCATCTTTGGATCAACTATGGTGCAACTAGGGCGAAACTAAGGCGCAATTAGGGTGCAAATAGGCCACAAGTAGGACGCAACTAGGGCGCAACTAGGGTACAACTAGGGCGTAGCTAGTGCCCAACTGAGGCGCAACTAGGGCGCAAGTAGGGTGCAAGTAGGGTGCAACTACGGTGCAACTTGTGCGCAACTAGGGCACACACTCAGGGCGCAACTAGGGCGCAACTAGGGTGCAAGTATGGCGCAACTAGGGCGCAAGTAGGGTGCAAGTAGGGTGCAACTACGGTGCAACTTGTGCGCAACTAGGGCACACACTCAGGGCGCAACTAGGGCGCAACTAGGGTGCAAGTATGGCGCAACTAGGGTGCAAGTAGGGCGCAAGTAGGGCAAAAGTAGGATGCAACTAGGGCGCAACTAGGGTACAACTAGGGCGTACCTAGTGCCCAACTGAGGCGCAACTAGGGCGCAAGAAGTGGGCAAGTAGGGCACAAGTAGGGTGCAACTAGTGCGCAACTAGGGCGCAACTAGGGCGCAACTAGGGCGCAACTAACGTGCAACTTGGGCGCAACTAGGGCGCAAGTAGGGCGCAAGTAGGGTGCAACATTGGCACAACTAAGGTGCAACTAGGGCGCAACTAGGGTGCAACTGGGGTGCAACTAGGGCGAAACTAGGGCACAACTAGGACGCAACTAGGACGCAACTAGGGCGCAACTAGGGCACAAACTAGGGCGCAACTAGGGCGCAACTAGGGCGCAACAAGGGCACAACGAGGGCGCAACTAGGGCGCAACTAGGACGCAACTAGGACGCAACTAGGGCGCAACTAGGGCACAAACTAGGGCGCAACTAGGGCGCAACTAGGGCGCAACAAGGGCACAACGAGGGCGCAACTAGGGCGCGATGAGGGCGCAATGAGGGCGCAACTAGGGTGCAACTCGGGTGCAACTAGGACGCAACTAGGGTGAAACTAGGGCGCATCTATGGTGCAACTAGGGCGCAACTAGGGCACAACTAGGCCACAACTAGGACGCAACTAGGCCGTAACTAGGGCGCAACTTGTGCGCAACTAGGGTGCAACGAGGGCGCAACTGGGACGTAACCAGGGCGCAACTAGGGCGCAACTAGGGCACAACTAGGGCGCAACTAGGGCGCAACTAGGGTGCAACTAGTGTGCAAGTTGGACGCAACTAAGTCGCAACCAAGGCGCAACTAGCGCGCAAGTAGGACGCAACTAGGGCGTAATTAGGGCACAACTAGGGTGTGGCTAGTGCCCAAACTAAGGCACAACTAGGGCGCAAGAAGGGTGCCAGTAGGGCGCAAGTAGGGTGCAATCAGGGCGCAAATAGGGTGCAACTAGAGTGCAACTAGAGCGCAATGAGGGCACAACTAGGTCGTGACTAGGGCGCGACTAGGGCGCGACTAGGGCGCAACTAGGGCGCAACTAGGGCGCAACTAGGGCGCAATGAGGGCACAACTAGGTCGTGACTAGGGCGCGACTAGGGCGCAACTAGGGCGCAACTAGGGCGCAACTAGGGCGCAACCAGGGTGCATCTAGGGCGCAACTACGGTGCAACTAGGGTGTAACTAGGGTGCAACTAGGGCGCAACTAGGGCGCAACTAGGGCACAACTAGGACGCAACAAGGGTGCAACTAGAGCGCAAGTAGGGCGCAAGTAGGGCGCAAGGAGGGCGCAACTACGGCACACGTGGGGCACAACTAGGGCGTAAAAAGGGTGCAACTAGGGTGCAACTTGAGCGCAACGAGGGCGCAAGGAGGGCGCAACGAGGGCGCAACGACGGTGCAACAAGGGCGTAACTAGGGTGCAACAAGGGCACAACTAGGGCGCGACTATGGCGCTACTAGAGCACGACTAGGGCGCGACTAGGGCGCGACTTGGGCGCAACTAGGGCGCAACTAGGGCGCAACTAAGGCGCAACTAGTGCGCAACTAGGACGCAACTGGGGGCAACGAGGGCGCAACTAGGGCGCAACTTGGGCGCAACTAGGGTGCAACTAGGGCACATATAGGGCGCAACTATGGCACAACTAGGACACACCAAGGGCGCAACTAGGGCGCAACTAATGCGCTACTAAGGCACAACTAGCGTGCAAGTAGGGAAAAGTAGTACGCAACTATCTCGCAACTAGGGCACAACTAGGGTGTAGCTGGTGCCCAACTAAGGCACAACTAGGGTGCAAGTAGGGTGCCAGTAGGGTGCAAGTAGGGTGCTATAAGGGTACAAATATGGTGCAACGAGGGGGCAACAAGGGAGTAACTAGGGTGCGACTAGGGCGCTACTAGGGCGTAACTAGGGTGCAACTAGGGCGCAAGTAGGGCGCAACTAGGGCGCAACTAGGGTGCAACTAGGGCACAACTAGGGCTCAACTAGGGCGCAACTAGGGCACGACTAGGGCGCAAGTAAGGCGCAACTAGGGCACAATTCGGGCGCAACTAAGGCGCAACTAGGGCACTAGTAGGGCACAAGTAGCACGCAACTAGGGCGCATCGAGGGTACAACTAGGACGCAGCTAGTGCCCAACTGAGGCGCAACTAGGGCGCAAATAGTGCGCAAGTAGGGCGCAAGTAGGGTGCAACTAGTGCGCAACTAGGGCGCAACTAGGGCTCAACTGGGGCGCAACTAGGGCGGAACTAGTGCGTAACTAGGGCGCAAGTAGGGCGCAAGTAGGGTGCAACTAGGGCGCAACTAGGGCGCAACTAGGGCGCAACTAGGGCGCAACTAGGGTGCAACTAGGGCGCAACTAGGGCGTAACTAGGGCACAACTAGGGTGCAACTAGGGTGCAACTATGGCACAACTAGGGCACAACAAGGGCACAACTAGGACGCAACGAGGTCGCAACTAGGGCGCAACTAGGGCGCAACTAGGGCGCAACTAGGACGCAGCTAGGGCGGAACTAGTGCACAACCAGGGTGCAACTAGGGCGCATCTAGGGTGCAACTAGGGCGCAACTAGGGCGCAACTAGGACGCAACTAGGACACAACTAGGGTGCAACTAGGGCGCAACTAGGATGCGACTAGGGCGCAACTAGGGTGCAACTAAGGCGCAAGTAAGACGCAACTAGGGTGCAACTAGGGCACAACTAGGGCATAGCTAGTGTCCAACTAAGGCGAAACTGGGGCGTAAGAAGGGCGCCAATAGGGCGTAAGTAGGGTGCAATAAGGGTGCAATAAGGGTGCAACTAGGTTGCAACTAGGGCGCAACTAGGAGGCCACTAGGATGCAACTAGGGCGTAACTAGGATGCAAGTAGGGCACAAGTAGGGTGCACGTAGGGCGCAACTAGGGCATAACTAAGGCTCAACTAGGGTGAAACTAGGGCGCAACTAGGGCGCAACTAGAGCGCAACTAGGGCACAACTAGAGCACAACTAGGGCGCAACTAGGGCGCAACTAGGGCGCAACTTGGGCGCTACTTGGGCGCAACTAGGGCCCAACTAGGGCGCAATGAGGGCGCAACGAGGGCACAATGAGGGCACAACGAGGACGCAACGAGGGCGCAACTAGGGTGCAACTAGGGTGCAACTATGGCACAACTAGGGCGCAACTAGGGTGCAACTAGGGTGCAACTAGTGTGCAAGTTGGGCGCAACTAGGGCGCAACTAAGGCGCAGCTAGGGTGCAAGTAGGGCACAAGTAGGACGCAACTAGGGCGCAACTAGGGGACAACTAGGGCATGACTAGGCCGCGACTAGGGCGCAACTAGGGCGCGTCTAGGGCGTAACTAGGGCGCAACTAGGGCGCAACTAGGGCGCAACTAGGGCGCAACTAGGGCGCAACTACGGCGCAACTAGGGTGTAACTAGGGTGCAACTAGGGCGCAACTAGGGCGCAACTAGGGCGCAACTAGGGCGCAACTAGGGTGCAACTAGGGTGCAAGTAAAGTGCAAGTAGGGCGCAAGTAGGCCCGGCCTACGTTTGTGTGACCCGGCTTTCGTTTCTGTGACCCGGCTTTGGTTTCTGTTACCCAGCTTTGGTTTCTGTGACCCGGCTTTGGTTTATGTGATCCAGCTTTGGTTTCTGTGACCCGGGTTTTGTTTCTGTGACCCGGCTTTGGTTTCTGTGACCCAGCTTTGGTTTATGTGACACGGCTTTGGTTTCTGTGACACGGTTTTGGTTTCTGTGACAAGGCTTTTATTTCTGTGACCCGGCTTTGGTTTCTGTGACCCGGCTTTGCTTTCTGTGACTCAGCTTGGTTTATGTGACCCAGCTTTGGTTTCTGTGACCCGACTTTGGTTTCTGTGACCTGGCTTTGGTTTATGTGACCGGGCTTTGGTTTGTGTGACCCGGCTTTGGTTTCTGTGACCTGGCTTTGGTTTTTGTGACCCGGCTTTGGTTTATGTGACCCGGCTTTGGTTTCTGTGACCCCGTTTTGGTGTCTGTGACCCGGCTTTGGTTTCTCTGACCCGGCTTTGGTTTTTGTCACCCGGCTTGGTTTCTGTGACCCGGCTTTGGTTCTGTGACCCGGCTTTGGTTTCTGTGACCCCGTTTTGGTGTCTGTGACCCGGCTTTGGTTTCTCTGACCCGGCTTTGGTTTTTGTCACCCGGCTTGGTTTCTGTGACCCGGCTTTGGTTTTGTGACCCGGCTTTGGTTTCTGTGACCCAACTTTGGCTTCTCTGACCCGTCTTTGGTTTCTCTGACCCGGCTTTGGTTTCTGTGACCCGGCTTTGGTTTTTGCGACCCGGCTTTGGTTTCTGTGACCCGGCTGTGGTCTATCTCACCCAGCTTTAGTTTCATTGGCCCAGCTTTGGTTTCTGTGTACCGGCTTTGGTTTACTCAGCTTTGGTTTCTTTGACCCGGCATTGGTTTCTGTGACCCGTCTTTGGTTTCTATGACCCGGATTTTGTTTCTGTGATCTGGCTTTGGTTTCTGTGATCCATCTTTGGTTTCTGTGACCCGGCTTTCGTTTCTCTGACCCAGCTTTGGTTTCTTTGACCTGGCTTTGCTTTATGTGACTCGGCGTTGGTTTCTGTGACCCGGCTTTGGTTTCTGTGACCTGGCTTTGGGTTATGGGATGTTTTTTGTTCATGTGATCCGGCTTTGGTTTCTGTGACTTCGCTTTGGTTTCTGTGACCCGGCTTTGGCTTATGTGACCCAGCTTTATGTGACCCGGCAATGGTTTTTCTGACCCGGCTTTGGTTTCTGTGACCCTGCTTTGGTTTGTGTAACCCGGCTTTGGTTTCTGTGACCCGGCTTTGGTTTCTGTGACCTGACTTTTGTTGCTCTGTGTCAGAATGTGTCTCTGTCAAGGCAGGACACCTGGTGGGTTTGCCCTTACAAGTCGTTAGGTTTTTCTCTCTCGGAAAATACTGAGCACTCTCAATAACGGTTCAGCTCCGGCTTAGAACCAACTCGTTCATCACCACTGACTAGCTGTTAATGGTCCTCTACCTATCAACGGCCATCCTACCAAGGAATCCCCTAATAAGCGGTTCGGCCGCAAGCACGTCCGGCTAGTGCACAAGAAGCCGTTGCATATGATTTGTCCTGTTCTGATTATGATATAAGGAGGATGTTCATCCCCTCCCAGTTTAAGTAGAACAATTCCACTCATCCTGTTCCCCTTTGGTTCCGCGGCTTCGCCGCCGTGTCTTCGCTCTGCCCACCCTTCGCACATTCTGTCTTCGCCAACTCTCCACGCTTCGCTCTGTCACTCTCGTTCCTTCGCTCAGCTCTCATACTCCGCCGGCACTCTCTCTCACGTCAACTTGTCTACCTCTGCTACCTCGCGTCTCAGCCTCTAATAGCTCCCGTGACTAACTCCCCGGACCGCTCTTGCCTACGTCACTCTGCTGACGTACATCTGCATGTTCCAATGCTTCTGCTTGCTTCTGCTACTGCTGTTCTCGTATATGCATTCTTCTGACATGGTATCAGATCTTCAGGCAACATCACCTGGAGTCCCGTGACCGCGTCATCGCTCTGCCGCCATCCTTGCCTCATTGCTTCGATCCGCATTCCCATGCCGCCGTTGCCACCATCTCGCGCCTCGCCGCTTTGTCCAGAGCTGACATCAGGAGCTCTGCCTGATGAGTTCTCCACGCTGAAGAAACGCCTTGTCATCCCAAGAAGGCCCTGCGCCCATTTCTGCGCCCGTGGCTAACAACCGGTGACGAGTCGCTCACATCAGCCGCAAGCAACTCTCGAGCTGCCACCTGCCGTCAACTACCAAGAAGCTTCTTGCCGCCTCCCATCCACCGTCACCGCCTCGCATCTGCCTCCGCTAACATCTCCTCCCTTTCATCTTGCCTTAGCTACTTCATTTGCTCCTTCATCGCCACCATCTTCATCTTGCCCGCATTCGCCATCTCAAGCCGCCTTCTTACATCGCATCCTCGCCTTGTCAGCAGCTGCAGCCAAAACTGCCGCTGTCAGGATATCGGACACCACCAGTCTTCCTGCTCCCATTTCCGAGCCAACTGGGGAACAAGCCGTCACTCTCCTGGTATCAGCAGCTAAGTGTCCCTGCCCGCTGCCTGACTCTCCCTACCGCAACCAACCTTCTCAGCTGACAGGATATCGGACACCGCCAGTCTTCCTGCTCCCACTTCCGAGCCAACTGGGGAACAAGCCGTCACTCTCCTGAACGCTGAAGAAAATCAAGTTGCGTCGCTCTGTCTCTCTACCGCATCGCCTCCACTTACCGCGCCGCGCCTCATCTCCGCTCTCTCCACACGCGTCGCCCTCTGCCTCTCGCCTTCTCCATCATCATCAGCCCTCGGCCTTCGTCTCCATTCGTCTCCATCATTCGTCCTCGCTTCAGTCCTCTCAGTCGCCCGTTCCTACCTCATCTCCGCCTCTCCGCCATCAGGATCACACGCGTCACCTCCGCATCGCCTCCTCCGTCATCAAGCATCCTACGCGCCACCATCCATCATCAGCATCAGCATCATCAGCATCGCTCTATCGTGCACGTGGTTCCGCCCCTGTGCCCACTCATCAAATCAGTCGCTTCCTCCACTTCCAAAATCGCTTCCATCTCGGCACAAGGATCTGCCCGGCCGCATCGCCCATTCCGCGACAACCTGCGCCCACGCCGAAAACATCCGCAGCGCACGTGGTTTCGCCCCTGCGCCCACTCATCAATCAATCACTTCTTCAACTTCCAGCCCGGTACAAGGATACGCCCGGTCGCATCGCCTTTTCCGCGACGACCTGCGCCCACGCCGTAACTTCGCAGCGCACGTGGTTTCGCCCCTGCGCCCACTCATCCATCAATTGTTCTCTTCGCTTCAAGCATCAACTTCAGCCCGGCACAAGGATCCGCTTGGTCGCACCCTCGAGTCGCGACGACCCGCGCCCACGCCGAAACTTCCATCAGTGCACGCGGTTCGCCCCTTCCATTTCATCATCCATCCGCCATCATCTGCCTCTATCATTCGCTCGGGACACGGACTCGCCCGGTCGCATCGCCTTTTCCACGACGACCTGCATCCACGCTGAAAACTCCCCTTTGCGTATGTGGCTTTGGCCCTGCGCCCACTCCATTCATCATCACTCTTCAGTCACCAGCTTTTCACTCATCCTCTTCCGCTATCATCAATACCGTTCCCCTACACAACATCGACAAGCTCTCCGCTGCGTGGACTGGACACCCTGTCCTTGCTGCCAATGCCAACAATATTCTCAGCTGGTCAGACAGCATCATCTCCAGTGCACGCAACATCTACATCAACAAGTATAAGGTGGCTGGAATGCTCCTTGACAAATACGACCACCTTTACAACAGCCTGCACCCGCCCAAAGACTACCATACCACCTTTACTGCAATCTGGAATGTATTGAGAACGCATCTTGATCCTATCTACCACCTCATGGAGCAGCCAAACGACTTAGCCGCTCAGCGATGGTACTCCCTGCTGGAGTATGCATGGACCAGACGCTCCCACTACCTCCATCTCCGCTGTGTGGACATCTTCCCCATCCTGCCTAACGTCCCCAAACTATTCTTTCTCCCGGAGGACGACGCAGCTCATGTCACAGCAACCAACGTCGACTTGTGCCAGCAAACCTTCTACGAGGCGTACAAAACGTATCACCTCTTCCACTTCCCCATTGTGCGGTCTCTTGTGGTAGCACCAAGCTACTACTGTCCTAGAGAAGAATACAGGCCCAACAGGTTTTATGAGCAGCTTGAACTATTCGACAAGGAGCTCAGACGAGGACTCCATGCACTCGTGGATCCCGCGCTTCATTTCCTCCTAATTCAACATGCTGACAACGAAACACTCATGTGGGAATACCTCATCACCAACTGTGGAGGAAAAGTACAGTGCAACCTGCTGGGTAACCAAAACAACAAGAGAAACTGGAGAGACCTTCTGCCTTGACAGATTCACGGGGGGTGTCAGAATGTGTCTCTGTCAAGGCAGGACACCTGCTGGGTTTGCTCTTACAAGTCATTAGGTTCTTCTCTCTCGGAAAATACTGAGCACTCTCAATAACGGTTCAGCTCCGGCTTAGAACCAACTCGGCCATCAACACTGACTAGCCGTTAACGGTCCTCTACCTATCAACGGCCATCCTACCGAGGAATCCCCTAATAAGCGGTTCGGCCGCAAGCACGTCCGGCTAGTGCACAAGAAGCCGTTGCATATGATTTGTCCTGTTCTGATTATGATATAAGGAGGATGTTCATCCCCTCCCAGTTTAACCAGAACAATTCCACTCATCCTGTTCCCCTTTGGTTCCGCGGCTTCGCCGCCGTGTCTTCGCTCTGCCCACCCTTCGCACATTCTGTCTTCGCCAACTCTCCACGCTTCAATCCGACACTCTTGTTCATTCGCTCAGCTCTCATACTCCGCCGGCACTCTCTCTCACGTCAACTTGTCTACCTCTGCTACCTCGCGTCTCAGCCTCTATTAGCTCCCGTGACTAACTCCTCGAACCGCTCTTGCCTACGTCACTCTGCTGATGTACATCTGCATGTTCCAATGCTTCTGCTTGCTTCTGCTACTGCTGTTCTCGTATCTGCATTCTTCTGACACTGTGACCCGGCATTGGTTTCTGTGACCCAGCTTTGGTTTCTGTGACCCGGCATTGGTTTCTGTAAACAGACCTTGGTTGCTGTGACCCGGCTTTGGTTTCTGTGACCCGGCTTTGGTTTCTGTGACCCGACTTTGGTTTGTGTGACCCGGCTTTCGTTTGTGTGACCCGGCTTTGGTTTCTGTGACCCGGCTTTGGTTTCTGTGAACAGACCTTGGTTTCTGTGACCCGGCTTTGGTTTCTGTGAACAGACCTTGGTTTCTGTGACCCGGCTTTGGTTTCTGTGACCCGGCTTTGGTTTCTTTGACCCGGCATTGGTTTCTGTGACCCGGCTTTTGTATATGTGACCCAGCTTTGGTTTCTGTGACCCGGCTTTCGTTTTTGTGACCTGGCTTTGCTTCCTGTGACTCGGCGTTGGTTTCTGTGACCCGGCTTTGGTTTATGAGACCTGGCTTTGGTTTCTGTGACCCGGCTCTGGTTTCTGTGACCCGGCTTTGGTTTTTGTGACCCGGCTTTGGTTTCTTTGACCTGGCTTTTGTATCTGTGATCCGGCTTTGGTTACTGTGACCCGGTTTTGGTTTCTCTGACCCCGCTTTGGTTTCTGTGACATGGCTTTGGTTTCTTTGACCCGGCTTTGGTTCTGTGACCTGGCTTTGGTTGCTGTGACCAGGCTTTGGTTTCTGTGATCCGGCATTGGATTATGTGACCCAGCTTTGGTTTATGTGACCCAGCTTTGGTTTCTATGACCGGGCTTTGGTTTATGTGCCCCGGCTTTGGTTTGTTGACCTGGCTTTGGTTTTGTGACCCGGCTTTGGTTTATGTGATCCGGCTTTGTTTTCTGTGACCCGGCTTTGGTTTCTCTGACCCGACATTCGTGTATGTGACCCGGGTTTGGTTTCTCTGACCCGGCTTTGGTTTCTGTGACCCGGCTTTGGTTTTTGTGACCCTGCTTTGGTTGCAGTGACGTGTCTTTGGTTTTTGTGACCCGGCTTTGGTTTCTGTGACCCGACTTTGGTTTATGTGACCCGGCTTTGGTTTCTGTGAACCGGCTGTGGTTTCTGTGACCCGTCTTTTGTTTCTCAGACCTGGCTTTGGTTTTTGTGACCCGGCTTTGGTTTGTGTGCCCCGGCTTTGCTTTCTGTGACCCGGCTGTGGTTTCTGTGACCCGTCTTTTGTTTCTCAGACCTGGCTTTGGTTTTTGTGACCCGGCTTTGGTTTGTGTGCCCCGGCTTTGCTTTCTGTGACCCGACTTTGTTTTCTGTAACTCGGCTTTGGTTTCTGTGACCCCGCTTTGGCTGCTGTGACTCAGCTTTGGTTTCTGTGACCCGTCTTTGGTTTCTGTGACCCTGCTTTGGTTTATGTGACCCGGCCTTGATTTCTATGACCCGGCTTTGGTTTCTCTGACCCGGCCTTTGTTTCTGTGGCCCAGCTTTGGTCTCTTTGATCCGGGTTTGGTTTATCCAGCTTTGGTTTCTTTGTCCCGGCTTTGGTTTCTGTGACCCGTCTTTGGTTTCTATGACCCGGCTTTTGTTTCTGTGACCCGGCTTTGGTTTCTATGACCCGGCTTTGGTTTCTCTGACCCGGCTTTGGTTTCTGTGACCCGGCTTTGGTTTCTATGACCCGGCTTTTGTTTCTGTGACCCGGCTTTGGTTTCTATGACCCGGCTTTGGTTTCTCTGACCCGGCTTTGGTTTCTGTGACCCAGCTTTGGTTTCTGTGACCCGACGTTGGTTTCTGTGACCCGGCTTTGGTTTCTGTGATCCGGCTTTGGTTTCTGGGAACCGGCTTTGGTTTGTGTGACCCGGCTATGGTTTTTGTGACCCCGCTTTTGTTTGTGTGTCCCGGCTTTGGCTTCTGTGACCTGGCTTTGTGTGACTCGGCTTTGGTTTCTGTGACCCAGCTTTGGTTTATGTGACCCGATGGTGGTTTCTGTGATCTGACTTTGGTTTCTGTGATCTGGCTTTGGTTTCTGAGACCCTGCATTCGTTTCCGTGACCCGGATTTGTATTCTGTGACCCAGCTTTGGTTTCTGTGACCCGGCTTTGCTTTCTCTAACCCGGTTTTGGTTTCTCTGACCCGGCTTTGATTTCTGTGACCCGACTTTGGTTTCTGTGATCCGGCTTTGGTTTCTGTGACCCAGCTTGGTTTCTGTGACCCGGCTTTGGTTTCTGTGACCGGCGTAGGTTTATGTGACACGGCTTTGGATTCTGTGACCGGGCTTTGGTTTGTGTGACCCGTCTTTGGTTTCTGTGACCCGGCTTCGGTTTTTGTGACACGGCTTTGGTTTCTGTGACCCAGCTTTGGTTTCTGTGACTCGGCTTGGGTTCCTGTGACCCGGCTTGGTTTATGTGACTCGGCGTTGGTTTTGTGACCCGGCTTTGGTTTTTTTGACCCGGCTTTGGTTTATGTGACCCGGATTTGGTTTTTCTAACCCGGCTTTGGTTTCTGTGACCCGGCTTTGGTTTATCTGACCGAGCTTTTGGTTCTTTGGTCCAGCTTTGGTTTGTGTGTACCGGCTTTGGTTTACCCAGCTTTGGTTTCTTTCACCCGGCTTTGGTTTCTGTGACATGTCTTTGGTTTCTATGACCCGGCTTTCATTTCTGTGTCCCGGCTTTGGTTTCTGCGACCCAGCTTTGGTTTCTGTGACCCGGCTTTGGTTTTTGTAACCTGGCTTTGCTTTCTGTGACTCGGCGTTGGTTTCTGTGACCCGGCTTTGGTTTATGTGACCTGACTTTGGTTTGTGGGACCGTTTTTGGTTCCTGTGATCCGGCTTTTGTTTCTGTGACCCGGCTTTGGTTTCTATGACCCGGCTTTGGCTTCTGTGACCCGGCTTTTGTCAGAAGAATGTAGGCACGAGGACAGCAGCAGCAGAAGTAGGCAGAAGTGTCAGGGCATACAAGTGTACGTAACCAGAGTGACGTAGGCAAGAGCGGTTCGAGGAGGTAGTCGCGGAGGTTGAAAAGAGGCGCAGTTGAGGTAGACAAGTTGATGTGAGAGAGTGCTAGCGAGATGAGTGATGGTTGGCGGAGTAAGAGAGATGAGCAAAGGAGCGAGAGTGACGGAGCGAAGAGTTGAGATGGGCTGGCGAAGACAGGGAATGCGAGGAGCGAGCAGAGCGAAGACACGGCGGCAAAGCCGCGGAACCAAAGGGGAACAGGATGAGTATAACTGTTTTGGTTAAATTGGGAGGGAATGAACATCCTCCATATATCCAACAACGAGATACCAAACCCGAGAGCCAACGACTTCTTGTTTGCTAACCAGACGCCCTTATGACAATATTGTTACTTTTATTAGGGGATCACTCGATATGCTGACCGTTGACAACTGATAGCCATGTGCGCTGCGGAATGATGCTGATGTAGATGATTGATGCAAAGACGGCGTGGAGGATGTTGATGATGGAGAGACGGAGGTGAGGCAGGAACAGACAGCTGATGGAGCTGAGGAGACTGGAGGGAGGATGGTAAGGAGGGCTGATGGAAGCAGCTGAGGATGATACGAACACTGAATACTGAGGGTTGATGATGATGATGATAGAGAGGAGAGGTAGGGAGCGATGCATGCGGAGGGCGGTGCGATAAGAGGCGACGCGGCAGAGAGATAGAGCGATGCAACCACTTCTTCTGCTTTCAAGAGAGTGACGACTTGTTTCCTAGTTGGCTTGGAGATGGGAGCAAGAAGAATGGAGGTGTCCGATATCCTGTCAGTTGGAAGAGGTTGGTTGTGGTAGAGAGAGTCAGGCATCGGGCAGAGGCACTAGACCACTGATGTTAGGAGAGTGACGGCTTGTTCCCCAGTTGGCTTGGAAATGGGAGCAGGAAGACTGGTGGTGTCCAATATCCTGACGGCGGCAGTTTTGGCTGCAGCTGCTGACGAGGCAAGAAGGCGATGCGAGAAGGCGGCTTGAGATGATGGACGCAAGCGAACTGAGGATGTCGAGGAGGAAGTAGCAGATGAGGCTGATGAGGTATGATGCGAGAGGAGGCGATGCTTGCGAAGGAAGAGGCAATGAGGGGCAGTGAATGGCAGATGGCAGGAAGCTTCTTGGTAGTTGACGGCAGGCGGCGACTCGAGAGTTGCTTGTAGCTGATGTGAGCGACACGTCACCGGTTGTTAGCCACGGGCGCGGAAATGGGCGCAGGGCTTTCTTAGGACAACGTGGCGTTTCTTCAGCGTGGAGAACTCATCAGGCAGAGCTGTTGATGTCAACTGCTGGCGAAGCGGCGAGACGCGGTGTGACGGTAGCGACGGCAGAAGATTGCACGTGGAAGAGATGGAGGGAGGATGATGGCAGAGCGATGACGTAGTCACACGGCACCAGGTGATGTTGCCTGATGCTCTGATATCGTGTCAGAAGAATGTAGGCACGAGGACAGCAGCAGTAGAAGCAGGTAGAAGCGTCAGGGCATGCAAGTGTATGTCACCAGAGTGACGTAGACGAGAGCGGTCCGAGCAGTTAGTCGTGGTGGTTGAAAAGAGGTGTAGTTGAGGTAGACAAGTTGATGTGAGAGAGTGCTAGCAACATGAGTGATGGTTGGCGGAGTAAGAGAAATGAGCGAAGGAGCGAGAGTGATGGAGCGAAGTGTTGAGAGGGGCTGGCGAAGACAAGAAATGCGACGAGCGAGCAGAGCTAAGACACGGCAGAAAATCCGCGGAACTAAAGGGGAACAAGATGAGTATAACTGTTCTGGTTAAATTGGGAGGGAATGAACATCCTCCATGTATCCAACAACCAGATACCAAACCAATAGCCAACGGCTTCTTGTTCGCTAGCCGGACGCGCTTATGACAAGATTATTACTTTTATTAGGGGATCACTCGGTATGCTGACCGTTGACAATCGATAGCGAGTGGTTACCGAGATGGTTCCTGCCGAGGCCTGAACCGGTTATTGAGAGCTCGGAGTATCCGAGGGATTGGAGCAGGAGAGAAGTTATCTGGCTTGTACCCAGGTGAGAGGCTGTTCTCCTTCGTATGAAGTGAGGAGACACCTTGATGGAGTCGCTTGATTCTGACAGCTTTCTGTGACCCGGCTATGGTTTCTGTGACCCGGCTTTGGTTTCTGTGACCCGGCTCTGGATTCTGCGTCTCGGCTTTGGTTTCTATGACTTGGCTTTGGTTTCTTTGACATCGCTTTGGTTTTTGTGACCTGTTTCTGGTTTCTGTGATCCGGCCTTGGTTTCTGTGACCCGGCTGTGGTTTCGGTGGCCCAGCTTTGGTTTCTGTGACCCGGCTTTGGTTTCTGTGACCCGGCTTTGGTTTCTCTGACCCGGCTCTGGTTTCTGTGACCCGGTTTTGGTTTATTTCACCCGGCTTTGGTTTCTGTGACCCGACTTTGGTTTCTGTGACCCGGCTTTTGTTTCTGTGAGCCGGCTTTGGTTTCTGTGACCCGACTTTGGTTTCTGTGACCCGGCTTTTGTTTCTGTGAGCCGGCTTTGGTTTCTGTGACCCGACTTTGGTTTCTGTGACCCGGCTTTTGTTTCTGTGAGCCGGCTTTGGTTTCTGTGACCCGACTTTGGTTTCTGTGACCCGGCTTTTGTTTCTGTGAGCCGGCTTTGGTTTCTGTGACCCGACTTTGGTTTCTGTGACCCGGCTTTTGTTTCTGTGAGCCGGCTTTGGTTTCTGTGACCCGACTTTGGTTTCTGTGACCCGGCTTTTGTTTCTGTGAGCCGGCTTTGGTTTCTGTGACCCGACTTTGGTTTCTGTGACCCGGCTTTTGTTTCTGTGAGCCGGCTTTGGTTTCTGTGACCCGACTTTGGTTTCTGTGACCCGGCTTTTGTTTCTGTGAGCCGGCTTTGGTTTCTGTGACCCGACTTTGGTTTCTGTGACCCGGCTTTTGTTTCTGTGAGCCGGCTTTGGTTTCTGTGACCCGACTTTGGTTTCTGTGACCCGGCTTTTGTTTCTGTGAGCCGGCTTTGGTTTCTGTGACCCGACTTTGGTTTCTGTGACCCGGCTTTTGTTTCTGTGAGCCGGCTTTGGTTTCTGTGACCCGACTTTGGTTTCTGTGACCCGGCTTTTGTTTCTGTGAGCCGGCTTTGATTACTGTGACCCGGCTTGGTTTCTGTGACCCTACTTTGGTTTCTGTGACCTGGCTTTCGTTTCTGTGACCCTGCTTTGGTTTCTGTGACCCTGGTTTGGTTTCTGTGACCCTGCTTTGGTTTCTGTGACCCTGCTTTGGTTTCTGTGACCCGGCTTTCGTTTTTGTGACCCGGCTTTGGTTTCTCTGACTTGGATTTGGTTTCTTTGACCTAGCTTTTGTTTCTGTGAGTCGGCTTTGGTTACTGTGACCCGGCTATGGTTTCTGTGACTCCGATTTGGTTTTGTGACCTTGCTTTGGTTTCTGTGACCCGGCTTTGGTTCTGTGACCTGGCTTTGGTTGCTGTGACCGGGCTTTGGTTTCTGTGATCCGGCTGTGGATTCTGTGACCTGGCTTTGATTTGTGTGACCCGGCTTTGATTTCTATGACCGGACTTTGGTTTCTGTGCTCCGGCTTTGGTTTGTTGACCCGGCTTTGGTTT
>SZWC01005822.1:5328-23729 GCA_023375785.1 Penium margaritaceum | reverse complement strand
AGAAACCAAAGCCGGGTCACATAAACCAAAGCCGGGTCACAGAAACAAAAGCCGGTCACAGAAACCAAAGACGGGTCACAGAAACCAGAGCCGGGTCATAGAAACCAAAGCCGGGTAACATAAACCAAAGCCGGATCACATAAACCAAAGCCAGTCACAGCAACCAAAGCCGGGTCACATAAACAAAAGCAGAGTCATGGACAATAGAGCCGGGTCACAGAAAGCAAAGCCAGGTCACACAAACCAAAGCCGGGTCACAGAAACCAAAGCCAGCTCAAAGAAACGATAGCCGGGCCACATAAACCAAAGCCAGGTCACAGAAACCAAAGTCGGATCACATAAACCAAAGCCGGATCACAGAAACCAAAGTCAAGTCACAGAAACCAAAGCCGGGTCACAGAATCCAAAGCGGGATAATAGAAACCAAAGCCGGATAACAGCAACCAAAGCCAGGTCACAAAACCAAAGCCGGGTCACAGAAACCAAAGCCATGTCATAGAAACCAAAGCGGGGTTACTGAAACCAAAACTGAGTCACAGAAACCAAAAGAGGGTCACAGAAACCAAAGCCGGGTCCCAGAAACCAAAGCCAGGTCACATAAACTAAAGCCGGGTCACAAAACCAAGGCCGGGTCATAGAAACCAAAGCCGGGTCACAGAAACCTAAGCCAGGTCAAAGAATCCAAAGCCGGGTCACAGAAACCAAAGCCGGGTCACAGAAACCAAAGCCGGGTCACAGAAACCAAAGCCGGGTCACAGAAACCAAAGCCGGGTCACATACAGCAAAGCCGGGTCACAGAAACCAAAGCCACGTCACAGAAACCAAAGCTGGGTCACAAAAACCAAAGCGAGGTGACAAAAACCAAAGCCGGATCACATAAACCAGAACCAGGTCACAGAAACCAAAGCCATGTCACAGAAACCAAGCCTAAGTCACATAAACAAAAGTCGAGTCACATAATCCAGAGCCGGGTCATAGCAAACCAGAGCCAAGCCACAGAAACCAAAGCCAGGTCACAGAAACCAAAGCCGAGTCAGAGAAACCAAAGCTGGGTCACAGAATCCGAAGCCGGGTTACTGAAACCAAAGCCAGGTCACAGAAACCAAAGCCGGGTCACAGAAATCAAAGCCATTCCACAGACACCAAAACCGGGTCACAGAAACCAAAGCCGGGTCACTAAAACCAAAGCCGGGTCACAGAAACCAAAGCCGGGTCACATAAACTAAAGCCGGGTCACAGAAATCAAAGCCGATTCAAAGAAAACAAAGCCGGGTCACAGAACCAAAGCCGGGTCACCAGAACCAAAGCCGGGTCACCAGAACCAAAGCCGGGTCACCAGAACCAAAGCCGGGTCACCAGAACCAAAGCCGGGTCACCAGAACCAAAGCCGGGTCACCAGAACCAAAGCCGGGTCACCAGAACCAAAGCCGGGTCACCAGAACCAAAGCCGGGTCACCAGAACCAAAGCCGGGTCACCAGAACCAAAGCCGGGTCACCAGAACCAAAGCCGGGTCACCAGAACCAAAGCCGGGTCACCAGAACCAAAGCCGGGTCACCAGAACCAAAGCCGGGTCACCAGAACCAAAGCCGGGTCACCAGAACCAAAGCCGGGTCACCAGAACCAAAGCCGGGTCACCAGAACCAAAGCCGGGTCACCAGAACCAAAGCCGGGTCACCAGAACCAAAGCCGGGTCACCAGAACCAAAGCCGGGTCACCAGAACCAAAGCCGGGTCACCAGAACCAAAGCCGGGTCACCAGAACCAAAGCCGGGTCACCAGAACCAAAGCCGGGTCACCAGAACCAAAGCCGGGTCACCAGAACCAAAGCCGGGTCACCAGAACCAAAGCCGGGTCACCAGAACCAAAGCCGGGTCACCAGAACCAAAGCCGGGTCACCAGAACCAAAGCCGGGTCACCAGAACCAAAGCCGGGTCACCAGAACCAAAGCCGGGTCACCAGAACCAAAGCCGGGTCACCAGAACCAAAGCCGGGTCACCAGAACCAAAGCCGGGTCACCAGAACCAAAGCCGGGTCACCAGAACCAAAGCCGGGTCACCAGAACCAAAGCCGGGTCACCAGAACCAAAGCCGGGTCACCAGAACCAAAGCCGGGTCACCAGAACCAAAGCCGGGTCACCAGAACCAAAGCCGGGTCACCAGAACCAAAGCCGGGTCACCAGAACCAAAGCCGGGTCACCAGAACCAAAGCCGGGTCACCAGAACCAAAGCCGGGTCACCAGAACCAAAGCCGGGTCACCAGAACCAAAGCCGGGTCACCAGAACCAAAGCCGGGTCACCAGAACCAAAGCCGGGTCACCAGAACCAAAGCCGGGTCACCAGAACCAAAGCCGGGTCACCAGAACCAAAGCCGGGTCACCAGAACCAAAGCCGGGTCACCAGAACCAAAGCCGGGTCACCAGAACCAAAGCCGGGTCACCAGAACCAAAGCCGGGTCACCAGAACCAAAGCCGGGTCACCAGAACCAAAGCCGGGTCACCAGAACCAAAGCCGGGTCACCAGAACCAAAGCCGGGTCACCAGAACCAAAGCCGGGTCACCAGAACCAAAGCCGGGTCACCAGAACCAAAGCCGGGTCACCAGAACCAAAGCCGGGTCACCAGAACCAAAGCCGGGTCACCAGAACCAAAGCCGGGTCACCAGAACCAAAGCCGGGTCACCAGAACCAAAGCCGGGTCACCAGAACCAAAGCCGGGTCACCAGAACCAAAGCCGGGTCACCAGAACCAAAGCCGGGTCACCAGAACCAAAGCCGGGTCACCAGAACCAAAGCCGGGTCACCAGAACCAAAGCCGGGTCACCAGAACCAAAGCCGGGTCACCAGAACCAAAGCCGGGTCACCAGAACCAAAGCCGGGTCACCAGAACCAAAGCCGGGTCACCAGAACCAAAGCCGGGTCACCAGAACCAAAGCCGGGTCACCAGAACCAAAGCCGGGTCACCAGAACCAAAGCCGGGTCACCAGAACCAAAGCCGGGTCACCAGAACCAAAGCCGGGTCACCAGAACCAAAGCCGGGTCACCAGAACCAAAGCCGGGTCACCAGAACCAAAGCCGGGTCACCAGAACCAAAGCCGGGTCACCAGAACCAAAGCCGGGTCACCAGAACCAAAGCCGGGTCACCAGAACCAAAGCCGGGTCACCAGAACCAAAGCCGGGTCACCAGAACCAAAGCCGGGTCACCAGAACCAAAGCCGGGTCACCAGAACCAAAGCCGGGTCACCAGAACCAAAGCCGGGTCACCAGAACCAAAGCCGGGTCACCAGAACCAAAGCCGGGTCACCAGAACCAAAGCCGGGTCACCAGAACCAAAGCCGGGTCACCAGAACCAAAGCCGGGTCACCAGAACCAAAGCCGGGTCACCAGAACCAAAGCCGGGTCACCAGAACCAAAGCCGGGTCACCAGAACCAAAGCCGGGTCACCAGAACCAAAGCCGGGTCACCAGAACCAAAGCCGGGTCACCAGAACCAAAGCCGGGTCACCAGAACCAAAGCCGGGTCACCAGAACCAAAGCCGGGTCACCAGAACCAAAGCCGGGTCACCAGAACCAAAGCCGGGTCACCAGAACCAAAGCCGGGTCACCAGAACCAAAGCCGGGTCACCAGAACCAAAGCCGGGTCACCAGAACCAAAGCCGGGTCACCAGAACCAAAGCCGGGTCACCAGAACCAAAGCCGGGTCACCAGAACCAAAGCCGGGTCACCAGAACCAAAGCCGGGTCACCAGAACCAAAGCCGGGTCACCAGAACCAAAGCCGGGTCACCAGAACCAAAGCCGGGTCACCAGAACCAAAGCCGGGTCACCAGAACCAAAGCCGGGTCACCAGAACCAAAGCCGGGTCACCAGAACCAAAGCCGGGTCACCAGAACCAAAGCCGGGTCACCAGAACCAAAGCCGGGTCACCAGAACCAAAGCCGGGTCACCAGAACCAAAGCCGGGTCACCAGAACCAAAGCCGGGTCACCAGAACCAAAGCCGGGTCACCAGAACCAAAGCCGGGTCACCAGAACCAAAGCCGGGTCACCAGAACCAAAGCCGGGTCACCAGAACCAAAGCCGGGTCACCAGAACCAAAGCCGGGTCACCAGAACCAAAGCCGGGTCACCAGAACCAAAGCCGGGTCACCAGAACCAAAGCCGGGTCACCAGAACCAAAGCCGGGTCACCAGAACCAAAGCCGGGTCACCAGAACCAAAGCCGGGTCACCAGAACCAAAGCCGGGTCACCAGAACCAAAGCCGGGTCACCAGAACCAAAGCCGGGTCACCAGAACCAAAGCCGGGTCACCAGAACCAAAGCCGGGTCACCAGAACCAAAGCCGGGTCACCAGAACCAAAGCCGGGTCACCAGAACCAAAGCCGGGTCACCAGAACCAAAGCCGGGTCACCAGAACCAAAGCCGGGTCACCAGAACCAAAGCCGGGTCACCAGAACCAAAGCCGGGTCACCAGAACCAAAGCCGGGTCACCAGAACCAAAGCCGGGTCACCAGAACCAAAGCCGGGTCACCAGAACCAAAGCCGGGTCACCAGAACCAAAGCCGGGTCACCAGAACCAAAGCCGGGTCACCAGAACCAAAGCCGGGTCACCAGAACCAAAGCCGGGTCACCAGAACCAAAGCCGGGTCACCAGAACCAAAGCCGGGTCACCAGAACCAAAGCCGGGTCACCAGAACCAAAGCCGGGTCACCAGAACCAAAGCCGGGTCACCAGAACCAAAGCCGGGTCACCAGAACCAAAGCCGGGTCACCAGAACCAAAGCCGGGTCACCAGAACCAAAGCCGGGTCACCAGAACCAAAGCCGGGTCACCAGAACCAAAGCCGGGTCACCAGAACCAAAGCCGGGTCACCAGAACCAAAGCCGGGTCACCAGAACCAAAGCCGGGTCACCAGAACCAAAGCCGGGTCACCAGAACCAAAGCCGGGTCACCAGAACCAAAGCCGGGTCACCAGAACCAAAGCCGGGTCACCAGAACCAAAGCCGGGTCACCAGAACCAAAGCCGGGTCACCAGAACCAAAGCCGGGTCACCAGAACCAAAGCCGGGTCACCAGAACCAAAGCCGGGTCACCAGAACCAAAGCCGGGTCACCAGAACCAAAGCCGGGTCACCAGAACCAAAGCCGGGTCACCAGAACCAAAGCCGGGTCACTGAAACCAACGCCGGGTCACAGAAGCCAAAGCCGGGTCACAGGAACCAAAGCCGGGGCACAGAAACCAAAGCCGAGTGACAGAAACCAAAGCCGGGTCAGAGAAACCAAAGCCGGGTCACAGAAACCAAAGCCGGGTAACAGAAACCAAAGCCGGGTCACAGAAACCAAAGCCCGATCACATAAACCAGAGCCAGGTCACATAAACCAAAGCCGGGTCACAGACACCAAAGCCGGTTAACAGAAACCAAAGCCTGGCCACAAAAACCAAACCTGGGTCACAGAAACCAAAGCCGGATCACAGAAACCAAAGCCGGATCACAAGAACAAAAGCTGTATCACAGTAACCAAAGCAGGGTCACAAAAACCAAAGCCGGGTCACAAAAGCCAAAGCCGGGTCACAGAAATCAAAGTCGGGTCAAATAAACCAAAGCCGGGTCACAGAAACCAAAGCCGGGTCATTGAAACCAAAGCCGGGTCACAGGAACCAAAGCCGGGTCACAGCAACCAAAACGGGGTCATAGAAACCAAAGCCAGGTCACAGAAACAAAAGCCCAGTCACGGAAAACAAAGCCGGGTCACACAAAGCAAAGCCGGGTCGCACAAACCAAAGCCGGGTCACAAAAACCAAAGCCATGTCAGAGAAACGAAAGCCGGGTCACAGAAACCAAAGCCGGGTCACAAAACCAAAGCCGGGTCACAGAAACCAAAGTCGGGTCACAGAAACCAAAGCCAAGTCATGGAAACCAAAGCTGGGTCAAAGAAACCAAAGCCGGGTCATAGAAACCAAAGCCGGGTCGAAGAAACCAAAGCCGAATCACATAAACCAAAGCCGGGTCAAAGAAACCAAAGCCGAATCACAGAAACCAAAGCGGGGTCACAGAAACCAAAGCCGGGTCAACGAACCAAAGCTAGAGCATAGAAACCAAAGCCCGGTCATAGAAACCAAAGCCCTGTTCCAGAAACCAAAGCCGGGTCACATAATCCAATGCCGGATCACAGAAACATAAGCAGGGTCACAACAAGAAAAGCCGGGTCACAGAAACCAATGCCGGGACAAAGAAAGGAAAGCCGGGTCACAGAAACCAAAGCCGGGTCACAGAAACCAAAGCCGGGTCACAAAAACCAAAGCCGGTCACATAAACCAAAGCCGGGTCACAAAAACCAAAGCCGGGTCACAGAAACCAAAGCCGGGTCACAGAAACCAAAGCCGGGTCACAAAAACCAAAGCCGGTCACATAAACCAAAGCCGGGTCACAAAAACCAAAGCCGGATCACAGAAACCAAAGCCAGGTCACAAAAACCAAAGCCAGGTGACAGAAACCAAAGCCGAATCACAGGAACCAGAACCAGGTCAGAAAAACCAAAGCCATGTCACAGAAACCAAAGCCATGTCACATAAACCAAAGCCGAGTCACAAATCCAGAGTCGGGTCATAGCAAACCAAAGCCATGTCACAGAAACCAAAGCAGGGTCACAGAAACCAAAGCCGGGTCAGAGAAACCAAATCCGGGTCACATAATCCAAAGCCGGGTCACTGAAACCAAAGCCGGGTCATATAAACCAAAGACAAGTCACAGAAACCAAAGCTGGGTCACAGAAACCAAAGCCGGTCAACATACACCAAAGCCGGGTCACAGAAACCAAAACCGGGTCACTAAAACCGAAGCCGGGTCACACAAACAAAAGCCGGGTCACACAAATCCAAGACGATTCAGAGAAACCAAAGCCGGGTGACAGAAACCAAAGCCAGGTCACAGAAACCAATGCCGGGTCACAGAAACCAAAACCGGGTCACAGAAACCAAAGCCGGGTCACAGAAAGCAAAGCCGGGTCACAGAAATCAAAGCCGAAGCACAGAAATCAAATCTGGGTCACACAAACCAAAGCCGGGTCATAGAAACCAAAGCCGGGTCACAAAAACCAAAACCAGGTCACGGAAACCAAAGCCGGGTCACAGAAACCAAAACCGGGTCATAGAAACTAAAGCCGGGTCACATTAACAAAAGCCGGGTCACAGACACCAAAACCGGGTCAAAGAAAACAAAGCCGAGTCACAGAAACCAAAGCCGGGTCACAGAAACCAAAGCCGGGTCACATAAACCAAAGCGGGGTCACAGAAACCAACGCTCGGTCACAAAAACAAAAGCCGGTTCACAAAAACCAAAGACGAGTCACAGGAATCAAAGTCGGGTCACAGGAAACAAAGCCAGGTCACAGAAACCAAAGCCGGGTCACAGAGGGTCCAAAGCCAGGTGATAGAAAACAAAGACGAGTCACAGAAACCAAAGCCGGGTCACAGAAACCAAAGCCGGGTCACAGAAACCAAAGCCGAGTCACAGAAACCAAAGCCGGGTCACATAAACCAAAGCGGGGTCACAGAATCCAAAGCCGGGTCACAAAAACCAAAGCCGGTCCACAGTCACCAAAGCCGAGTCACAGAATCCAAAGCCGGGTCACAGAAACCAAAGCAGGATCACAGAAACCAAAGCCGGGTCACATAAACCAAAGCGGGGTCACAGAATCCAAAGCCGGGTCACAAAAACCAAAGCCGGTCCACAGTCACCAAAGCCGAGTCACAGAATCCAAAGCCGGGTCACAGAAACCAAAGCAGGATCACAGAAACCAAAGCCGGGTCACATAAACCAAAGCGGGGTCACAGAATCCAAAGCCGGGTCACAAAAACCAAAGCCGGTCCACAGTCACCAAAGCCGAGTCACAGAATCCAAAGCCGGGTCACAGAAACCAAAGCAGGATCACAGAAACCAAAGCCGGGTCACATAAACCAAAGCGGGGTCACAGAATCCAAAGCCGGGTCACAAAAACCAAAGCCGGTCCACAGTCACCAAAGCCGAGTCACAGAATCCAAAGCCGGGTCACAGAAACCAAAGCAGGATCACAGAAACCAAAGCCGGGTCACATAAACCAAAGCGGGGTCACAGAATCCAAAGCCGGGTCACAAAAACCAAAGCCGGTCCACAGTCACCAAAGCCGAGTCACAGAATCCAAAGCCGGGTCACAGAAACCAAAGCAGGATCACAGAAACCAAAGCCGGGTCACATAAACCAAAGCGGGGTCACAGAATCCAAAGCCGGGTCACAAAAACCAAAGCCGGTCCACAGTCACCAAAGCCGAGTCACAGAATCCAAAGCCGGGTCACAGAAACCAAAGCAGGATCACAGAAACCAAAGCCGGGTCACATAAACCAAAGCGGGGTCACAGAATCCAAAGCCGGGTCACAAAAACCAAAGCCGGTCCACAGTCACCAAAGCCGAGTCACAGAATCCAAAGCCGGGTCACAGAAACCAAAGCAGGATCACAGAAACCAAAGCCGGGTCACATAAACCAAAGCGGGGTCACAGAATCCAAAGCCGGGTCACAAAAACCAAAGCCGGTCCACAGTCACCAAAGCCGAGTCACAGAATCCAAAGCCGGGTCACAGAAACCAAAGCAGGATCACAGAAACCAAAGCCGGGTCACATAAACCAAAGCGGGGTCACAGAATCCAAAGCCGGGTCACAAAAACCAAAGCCGGTCCACAGTCACCAAAGCCGAGTCACAGAATCCAAAGCCGGGTCACAGAAACCAAAGCAGGATCACAGAAACCAAAGCCGGGTCACATAAACCAAAGCGGGGTCACAGAATCCAAAGCCGGGTCACAAAAACCAAAGCCGGTCCACAGTCACCAAAGCCGAGTCACAGAATCCAAAGCCGGGTCACAGAAACCAAAGCAGGATCACAGAAACCAAAGCCGGGTCACATAAACCAAAGCGGGGTCACAGAATCCAAAGCCGGGTCACAAAAACCAAAGCCGGTCCACAGTCACCAAAGCCGAGTCACAGAATCCAAAGCCGGGTCACAGAAACCAAAGCAGGATCACAGAAACCAAAGCCGGGTCACATAAACCAAAGCGGGGTCACAGAATCCAAAGCCGGGTCACAAAAACCAAAGCCGGTCCACAGTCACCAAAGCCGAGTCACAGAATCCAAAGCCGGGTCACAGAAACCAAAGCAGGATCACAGAAACCAAAGCCGGGTCACATAAACCAAAGCGGGGTCACAGAATCCAAAGCCGGGTCACAAAAACCAAAGCCGGTCCACAGTCACCAAAGCCGAGTCACAGAATCCAAAGCCGGGTCACAGAAACCAAAGCAGGATCACAGAAACCAAAGCCGGGTCACATAAACCAAAGCGGGGTCACAGAATCCAAAGCCGGGTCACAAAAACCAAAGCCGGTCCACAGTCACCAAAGCCGAGTCACAGAATCCAAAGCCGGGTCACAGAAACCAAAGCAGGATCACAGAAACCAAAGCCGGGTCACATAAACCAAAGCGGGGTCACAGAATCCAAAGCCGGGTCACAAAAACCAAAGCCGGTCCACAGTCACCAAAGCCGAGTCACAGAATCCAAAGCCGGGTCACAGAAACCAAAGCAGGATCACAGAAACCAAAGCCGGGTCACATAAACCAAAGCGGGGTCACAGAATCCAAAGCCGGGTCACAAAAACCAAAGCCGGTCCACAGTCACCAAAGCCGAGTCACAGAATCCAAAGCCGGGTCACAGAAACCAAAGCAGGATCACAGAAACCAAAGCCGGGTCACATAAACCAAAGCGGGGTCACAGAATCCAAAGCCGGGTCACAAAAACCAAAGCCGGTCCACAGTCACCAAAGCCGAGTCACAGAATCCAAAGCCGGGTCACAGAAACCAAAGCAGGATCACAGAAACCAAAGCCGGGTCACATAAACCAAAGCGGGGTCACAGAATCCAAAGCCGGGTCACAAAAACCAAAGCCGGTCCACAGTCACCAAAGCCGAGTCACAGAATCCAAAGCCGGGTCACAGAAACCAAAGCAGGATCACAGAAACCAAAGCCGGGTCACATAAACCAAAGCGGGGTCACAGAATCCAAAGCCGGGTCACAAAAACCAAAGCCGGTCCACAGTCACCAAAGCCGAGTCACAGAATCCAAAGCCGGGTCACAGAAACCAAAGCAGGATCACAGAAACCAAAGCCGGGTCACATAAACCAAAGCGGGGTCACAGAATCCAAAGCCGGGTCACAAAAACCAAAGCCGGTCCACAGTCACCAAAGCCGAGTCACAGAATCCAAAGCCGGGTCACAGAAACCAAAGCAGGATCACAGAAACCAAAGCCGGGTCACATAAACCAAAGCGGGGTCACAGAATCCAAAGCCGGGTCACAAAAACCAAAGCCGGTCCACAGTCACCAAAGCCGAGTCACAGAATCCAAAGCCGGGTCACAGAAACCAAAGCAGGATCACAGAAACCAAAGCCGGGTCACATAAACCAAAGCGGGGTCACAGAATCCAAAGCCGGGTCACAAAAACCAAAGCCGGTCCACAGTCACCAAAGCCGAGTCACAGAATCCAAAGCCGGGTCACAGAAACCAAAGCAGGATCACAGAAACCAAAGCCGGGTCACATAAACCAACGCGGGTCACAGAAACCAAAGCCGGGTCACATAAACCAAAGCCGGGTCACATAAACCAACGCCGGTCACAGAAACCAAAGCCGGGTCACATAAACCAAAGCCGGATCACACAACCCAAAGCCGGGTCACAAAAACCAAAGCCAGGTGACAGAAACCAAAGCCGGATCACAGAAACAGAACCAGGTCACACAAACAAAAACCGTGTCACAAAAAGCAAAGCCGAGTCACAGAAACCAAAGCCGAGTCACAGAATCCAAAGCCGGGTCACAGAAACCAAAGCCGGGTCACAGAAACCAAAGCTGGGTCACAGAAACCAACGCTCAGTCACAAAAACCAATGCCGGGTCACAAAAACCAAAGACGAGTCACAGAAACCAAAGTCGGGTCACACGAACCAAAGCCAGGTCACAGAAACCACAGCCGGGTCACAGAGGGTCCACAGCCGGGTCACAAAAACCAAAGACGAGTCACAGAACCAAAGTCGGGTCACAGGAACCAAAGCCGGGTCACAGAAACCAAAGCTGGATTACAGAAACCAAAGCCGGGTCACAGAAACCAAAGCAGGGTCACAGAAAGCAAAGCAGGGTCACAGAAACCAAAACCAGGTCACAGAAACCAAAGCTCGGTTACTGAAACCACAGCCGGGTCACAGAAACCAAAGCCGGATCACAAAAACCAAAGCCGATTCACAGCAACCAAAGCCTGGTCACAGAAACCAAAGCTGGGTCACAAAAACCAAAGCCGGGTCACAGAGACCAAAGCCGGGTCACAGACACCAAAGCCAGGTCATAGAAACCAAAGCCGGGTCACAGAAACCAAAGCCGGGTCACAAAAACCAAAGCCGGGTCACATAAACCAAAGCCACGCCACACAAACCAAAGCCGGATCACACAAACCAGAGCCGGGTCACACAAACCAAATCCGGGTCACAGAAACCAAACTTTGGCCACAAAAACCAAAGTTGGGTCACAGAAACCAAAGCCGGTCACAGAAACCGAAGCCGGATCACATTAGCAAAAGCTGGGTCACAGTAACCAAAGCCAGGTCACAAAAACCAAAGCCGGGTCACAAAAACCAAAGCCGGGTCACAGAAATCAAAGTCGGGTCACATAAACCAAGTCGGGTCGGATAAACCAAAGCCGGGTCTCAGAAACCAAAGCCGGGTCATTGAAACCAAAGCGGGGTCACAGAAACCAAAGCCGGGTCACAGCAACAAAAGAGGTGTAACAAAAACGAAAGCCGGGTCACAAAAACAAAAGCCCAGTCACGGAAAACAAAACCGGGTCACAGAAAGCAAAGCTGGGTCACACAAACCAAAGCCGGGTCACAGAAACTAAGGTCAGCTCAGAGAAACGAAAGCCGGGTCACAGAAACCAAAGCCGGGTCACAGAAACCAAAGCCGGGTCACAAAAACCAAAGTCGGGTACAGAAACCAAAGCCGGATAACAGAAACCAAAGCCGAGTCACGGAAACCAAAGCTGGGTCACAGAATCCAAAGCCGGGTCATAGAAATCAAAGCCAGGTCACAGAAACCAAAGCCGGATCACAGAAACCAAAGCCGGGTCACATAAACAAAAGCCGAATCACAGAAACCAAAGCCGGGTCACAGAAACCAAAGCCGGGTCAATGAACCAAAGCCAGAGCACAGAAACCAAAGCCCGGTCATAGAAACCAAAGCCGGGTTACAGAAACCAAAGCCGGGTCACCGAATCCAAAGCCGGACCCCATAAACATAAGCCGGGTCACAGCAACGAAAGCCCGGTCACAGAGCCAAAGCCGGGTCACAGAAACCAAAGCCATGTCACAGAAAACAAAGCGGGGTCACAAAAACCAAAGCCGGGTCACCGAAACCAAATCCGGGTCCCTGAAACCAAAGCCGGGTCACAAAAACCAAAGGCGGGTCACAATACCAAAGCCGGGTCATAGAAACCAAAGCCGGGTCACAGAAACCAAAGCCGGGTCACCGAAACCAAAGCCGGGTCACAGAAACCAATGTCGGGTCACAGAAACCAAAGCCGGGTCACCGAAACCAAAGCCGGGTCACAGAAACCAATGTCGGGTCACAGAAACCAAAGCCGGGTCACCGAAACCAAAGCCGGGTCACAGAAACCAATGTCGGGTCACAGAAACCAAAGCCGGGTCACCGAAACCAAAGCCGGGTCACAGAAACCAATGTCGGGTCACAGAAACCAAAGCCGGGTCACCGAAACCAAAGCCGGGTCACAGAAACCAATGTCGGGTCACAGAAACCAAAGCCGGGTCACCGAAACCAAAGCCGGGTCACAGAAACCAATGTCGGGTCACAGAAACCAAAGCCGGGTCACCGAAACCAAAGCCGGGTCACAGAAACCAATGTCGGGTCACAGAAACCAAAGCCGGGTCACCGAAACCAAAGCCGGGTCACAGAAACCAATGTCGGGTCACAGAAACCAAAGCCGGGTCACCGAAACCAAAGCCGGGTCACAGAAACCAATGTCGGGTCACAGAAACCAAAGCCGGGTCACCGAAACCAAAGCCGGGTCACAGAAACCAATGTCGGGTCACAGAAACCAAAGCCGGGTCACCGAAACCAAAGCCGGGTCACAGAAACCAATGTCGGGTCACAGAAACCAAAGCCGGGTCACCGAAACCAAAGCCGGGTCACAGAAACCAATGTCGGGTCACAGAAACCAAAGCCGGGTCACCGAAACCAAAGCCGGGTCACAGAAACCAATGTCGGGTCACAGAAACCAAAGCCGGGTCACCGAAACCAAAGCCGGGTCACAGAAACCAATGTCGGGTCACAGAAACCAAAGCCGGGTCACCGAAACCAAAGCCGGGTCACAGAAACCAATGTCGGGTCACAGAAACCAAAGCCGGGTCACCGAAACCAAAGCCGGGTCACAGAAACCAATGTCGGGTCACAGAAACCAAAGCCGGGTCACCGAAACCAAAGCCGGGTCACAGAAACCAATGTCGGGTCACAGAAACCAAAGCCGGGTCACCGAAACCAAAGCCGGGTCACAGAAACCAATGTCGGGTCACAGAAACCAAAGCCGGGTCACCGAAACCAAAGCCGGGTCACAGAAACCAATGTCGGGTCACAGAAACCAAAGCCGGGTCACCGAAACCAAAGCCGGGTCACAGAAACCAATGTCGGGTCACAGAAACCAAAGCCGGGTCACCGAAACCAAAGCCGGGTCACAGAAACCAATGTCGGGTCACAGAAACCAAAGCCGGGTCACCGAAACCAAAGCCGGGTCACAGAAACCAATGTCGGGTCACAGAAACCAAAGCCGGGTCACCGAAACCAAAGCCGGGTCACAGAAACCAATGTCGGGTCACAGAAACCAAAGCCGGGTCACCGAAACCAAAGCCGGGTCACAGAAACCAATGTCGGGTCACAGAAACCAAAGCCGGGTCACCGAAACCAAAGCCGGGTCACAGAAACCAATGTCGGGTCACAGAAACCAAAGCCGGGTCACCGAAACCATAGCCGGGTCACAGAAACCAAAGTCGGGTCACAGAAACCAAGCCGGGTCACAAAAAACAAAGTCGGGTCACATAAACCAAAGCCCGGTCACAGAAACCAATGCCGGGTCATTGAAACCAAAGCCGGGTCAGAGAAACCAAAGCCGAATCACAGCAACCAAAGCGGGGTCACATAAACCAAAGACGGGTCAGAGAAACATAAGCCGAGTCACGGAAAACAAAGCCGGGTCACAGAAAGCAAAGCCAGGTCACATAGACCAAAGCTGGGTCACATAAACCAAAGCCAGGTCAGATAAACGAAAGCCGGGTCACAAAAACCAAAGCCGGGTCACATAAACCAATGCGGGGTCACAGAAACCAAAGTCGGGTACAGTCACCAAAACCGGGTCACAGGAACCAAAGCTGGGTCATAGAAACCAAAGCTGGGTCATAGAAATCAAAGCCGGGTCACAAAAACCAAAGTCGGGTCACAAAAACCAGAGCCGGGTCACAAAAACCAAAGCCGAATCACAGAAGCCAAAGTCGGGTCACAGAAACCAAAGCCGGGTCAACGGACCAAAGCCAGAGCACAGAAACCAAAGCCCAGTCATAGAAACCAAAGCCGGGTTACCGAAACCAAAGCTGGGTCACAGAATCCAAAGCCAGATCACAGAAACATAAGTCGGGTCACAGCAACAAAAGCCCTGTCATAGAGCCGAAACCGGGTCACAGAAACCAAAGCCATGTCACAAAAAACAAAGCGGGGTCACAGAAACCAAAGCCGGGTCACCGAAACCATAGCCGGGTCACAAAAACCAAAGCCGGGTCACAGAAACAAAAACCGGGTCACAGAAACCAAAGCCGGGTCACAGAAGCCAAAGCCGGATCACTGAAACCAAAGCTGCGTCAGAGGAACCAAAGCCGGGTCAACAAACCAAAGCCGGTGCACAGAAACCAAAGCCCGGTCATAGAAACCAAAGCCGGGTCACAGAAACCAAAGCCGGGTCACAGAATCCAAAGGTGGATCACATAAACCAAAACTGTGTCACAGCAACCAAAGTCGGGTCACGGAAACCAAAGCCTGGTCACAGAAACCAAAGCGGGGTCACAAAACCAAGCCGGATCACAGTAACAAAAGTCGGCTCACAGAAACAAAAGCCAGGTCAAAGAAACCAAAGCCGGGTGAGAGAAGCCAAAGCGGGGTCACAGAAACCAGAGCCGGGTTACAAAAACCAAAGTCGGGTCAGAGAAACCAAAGCCGGGTCACAGGAACCAAAGTGGGGTCAGAGAAACCAAAGCCGTGTCACATAAACCAAAGCTGGGTCACACAAACCAAAGCCGGGTCACAGAAACCAAATCCCGGTCACATAAACGAAAGCGGGGTCATAGAAACCAAAGCCGGGTCATAGCAACCAAAGTCGGGTTACATAAAACAATGCGGAGTCACAAAAACCAAAGCTGGGTCACATAAACCAATGCAGGGTCACAGAAACCAAAGCCGGGTCACAGAAACCAAATCCGGGTCACAAAAACCAAAGCCGGGTCACATAAACCAAAACCGCGTCACGGAAATCAAAGCCGGGTCACAGAAACCAAAGCCGGGTCACAGAAACCAAATCCGGGTCACAAAAACCAAAGCCGGGTCACATAAACCAAAACCGCGTCACGGAAATCAAAGCCGGGTCACAGAAACCAAAGCTGGGTCACATAAACCAAAGCCATCCCACAGAAACCAAAGCCGGGTCACAGAAACCAAAGCTGGGTCACATAAACCAAAGTTGGGTCACAGAAACCAAAGCCGGGTCACAGAAACCAAAGCTGGGTCACACAACCCAAAGCCGTGTCATAGAAACAAAAGCCGAGTCACAGAAACCATAGCCGGATTACAGAAAGCTGGATCACAGAAACCAAAGCCAGGTCACAGAAACCAAAGCTGGGTCACAATGACCAAAGCCGGGTCACAGAAACCAAAGCCGCGTCACCGAAACAAAAGCCAGGTCACAGAAATGAAAGCCGGGTCATAGAAAGCAAAGACGGGTCACATGAACTAAAGCCGGGTCAAAGAATCAAAACCTGGGTAAACCAAATCCGGTACACACAAACCAAAGCTGGACCAAAGAAACCAAATTTGGGTCAGATAAACCAGAGCCGGGTCACAGAAACCAAAGCCGGGTCAGAAAAACCAAAGCCGGGTCACATAAACCAAAGCCGGGTCAGAGAAACCAAAGCCGGTCACATAAACCAAAGCCAGGACACAAAAACCAAAGCCGGGTCACAAAACCAAAGCCGGGTCACACAAACCAAGCCGGGTCACAGAAACCATAGCCGGGTCACAGAAACCAAAGCCGGGTCAGAGAAACCAAAGCCGGGTCACAGAAACCAAAGCGGGGTCACAGAAACCAAAGCCAGGTCATAGAAACCAAAGCCAGGTCACACAAACCAAAGCCCGGACACAGAAACCAAAGCCGGGTCACAGAAACAAAAACCGGGCCAGAGAAACCAAAGCCGGGTCATAGAAGCCAAAGCTCGGTCACAGAAACCAAAGCTGGGTCACAAAAACCAAAGCCGGGTCACAGAAACCAAAGCCGGATCACAGAAACCAAAGTCGGATCACAGAAACCAAAGTCGGGTCACAGAAGCCAAAGCTGGGTCACAGAAACCATCGCCAGGTCACACAAAGCCGGGTCACAGAAGCCAAAGCCGGGTGACACAAACGAAAGCCGGGTCATAGAAACCAAAACCGGGTCACAGAAACCAACGCCGGGTCACAGAAACCAAAGCCGGGTCAAAGAAACCAAAGCCGGGTCACAGAAACCAAAGCCGGGTCAAAGAAACCAAAGCCGGGTCACAGAAACCAAAGCCGGGTCCTAGAAAGCAAAGCCGGGTCACTGAAACGAAAGCCAGGTCATTGAAACCAAAGACGGGTCACATAAACCAAAGCCGGGTCAAAGCAACCAAAGCTGGATAAACTAAAGCCGGATCAAATAAACCAAAGCTGGGCAACAGAAACAAAAGCCGGGTCAGAGAAACCAAAGCCGGGTCACATAAACCAAAGCCAGGTCACAGAAACCAAAGCAGGGTCACAGAAACCAAAGCTGGGTCACAGAAACCAAAGCCGGGTCACAGCAACCAAAGCCGGGTCACAGAAACCAAAGCTGAGTCACAAAAAACAAAGCCGGGTCACAGAAAGCAAAGCCGGGTCACCCAAACCAAAGCCGGGTCACAGCAACCAAAGCCGGGTCACAGAAACCAAAGCTGAGTCACAAAAAACAAAGCCGGGTCACAGAAAGCAAAGCCGGGTCACCCAAACCAAAGCCGGGTCACAGAAACCAAAGCCAGGTCAGAGAAACAAAAGCCGGGTCACAGAAACCAAAGCCGGTTCACAGAAACCAAAGCTGAATCACAGAAACCAAAGTCGGGTCACAAAACCAAAGCCGGGTCACAAAAACCAAAGCCAAGTCACATAAACCAAAGCCGGGTCACAGAAACCAAAGCCGGATCACAACAATCAAAGCAGGGTCACAAAACCAAAGCCGGGTCAACAAACCAAAGCCGGAGCACAAAAACCAAAGCCCGGTCATAGAAACCAAAGCCGGGTCACAGAATCCAATGCCGGATCACAGAAACCAAAGCCGGGTCACAGCAACCAAAGCCAGGTCACAGAATCAAAGCCGGGTCACAGAAACCAAAGCCGGGTCACAGAATCCAATGCCGGATCACAGAAACCAAAGCCGGGTCACAGCAACCAAAGCCAGGTCACAGAATCAAAGCCGGGTCACAGAAACCAAAGCCAGGTCATAGAAACCAAAGCGGGGTCACAGAAACCAAAGCCGGATCACAGTAACCAAAGCCGGCTCACATTAACACAAGCCAGGTCAAAGAAACCAAACCCGGGTCACAGAACCCAAAGCCAGGTCACAGAAACCAGAGCTGGATCACAGAAACCAAAGCCGGGTGACAGAAACCAAAGCCGGATCACAGAAGCCAAAGCCGGGTCAGAGAAACCAAAGCCGGGTCAAAAAACCCAAAGCCGGGTCACACAAACCAAAGCCGGGTGACAGAAACCAAGGCCAGGTCACAAAAACCAAAGCCGGGTCATAGAAACCAAAGCCGGGTCACGGCAACCAAAATTGGGTTATAGAAACCAATGCGAGGTCACATAAACCAAAGCTGCGTCACAGAAACTATAGCCGGGTCACAGCAACCAAGGCCGGATCACAGAAACCAAAACCGGGTCACATAAATCAAAGCCGGGTCACATAAACCAAAGCTGGGTCACAGAAACCAGAGCCAGGCCACACAAACCAAAGCCGGGTCATAAAAACCAAAGCCGGGTCACAGAAACCAAA
>SZWC01005821.1:76552-98734 GCA_023375785.1 Penium margaritaceum | reverse complement strand
AGACTGGTGGACGCTGGGTCTGAGTTCAGGTCCGGTCGCGGCCGGGCCTCTGCCGTCACGTGGATAGCCACCGGGGATGACCACGTCATGTGGAAGTCCCAGGTTCAACCCCGCTGGCTTAGTAAAACTGCAGGATGGCTTATCGCCTGATTGAGAGAGGATGGTGCCCTGTACCCCATAGTCTAGATTTTGGGTGGTATGACTCTAGGTGTGCCAACCTTGGCAGAACACTATAATGTCGCTTGGGTGCTTATTGTATTTTTGGACCTTGACTTTACTGACCTTTCACGCTCCAGCTGCTGTGCCTTGCTTTCCCTCATGGTATCAGAGCTAGGTTGAGAGGCCTGCGTGGCAGCTCGTCTCCAGCCCCTCCACAGCCCTTGGTCCTTTGCCCCGCGGCCCTGCCCTTGGCCGTTGACCCTCGACCCTCACTTCCGCGTTAGCGTGGCCCACATCCTCGTCCTTGGGCCTCGTCCCTCGGCCCACGACCTCGCTCTTGCCCTTCAACCTGGACGGGCGGGCTCTGTTTCTGTCCTGGCCCTCGTCCGCCTCCCTCGGCCTTCGACCTTGCGACTGGCCGCGTCCTTCCCATATCCTCCGCACCCCTCGCCTCAAGCCTCGCCCTTACCTCGCTCTTCACCCCTCGCCCTAGCCTCTGGTCGACCCAAGTCTCGCGGCCCTGGCCTCTGGCCGCCACTCTCCACTCTCGTCCTGCGACCTTCGACCTTGACGATTGCGGGGTTCGTCCTTGTGACGGCCGTAACTTCAGCCTTCCTTCCGTTCGTCCCTCCGCCAAGTCTCGTTTTTGCAGTCATATCTTAAGCGCGTCCGCATCGCTTGCGGAACCTCACGGCGGAGTCGTAGCAGAGAACACTCTTGTGCGACGGCGCACCGCTTCGGATCCCCACCCACACATTTTTCCTTTTGTCCACCAGCCACCATGTCCATTTTTTACCAGAGCCTAGCGAGCCAGGCTGCCGACCGCAAGGGTCGGCCTGCTGATCGCCTCTCAACTGCACCGAAGTTCACCGACAACCTCAACTACAAGCAATGGTCCACGCTCTTCATTGACTGGGCCAAGGACGTCGGCATCTGGCACTTCTTCAACCCAAAATCCACCCGTCGCCTTCCACCTGAGGAAGCATCCCGTGCCGTTCGCCTCCTCAAGCGCCTCGTCCCTACGAAGCATCTTCTTCCTCTGCAGCGCTTCGCCGGAGTCGATGCCGAGGACGTCGGAAGTGGCGATGAGGGGGAAGAGGGAGAGAACACCGGTGCAACGGATCGACCTGCCCAGCCTCGGGAGGCATGGCTGTACCTACAAAACAGCTATGTCTTTGTGTCCCAGGCTGATGGTGAGCGACTCCAGCGAGATCTTCTCAACATCAGAATGCGTCGAGGAGAGGCTATCGAATCATACTGGAACCGCGGCCTCATGCTGAACGTCGACTTGGAGGTCTACCACCTTGAGATGTCGGAATGGGCGTTTGCCACGCATATGGTGGGACGTCTTGGTCCGAGGTGGCGGAGCGTCATGGAGCTCATGCGCTCCAACATGGCTCATCTGCGCCGCACCAATCAGATCCTCAACTACACTTACGCCCAGCTAAGGGCGCAAGAGGCGGACAACCGCTTTGACGTTGACTTCGAGGAGGATCCAGCCACCGGCGCTGTGGCCATTGCGGCTGTGACGACGGGGGGCAGGACCTTGCAAGGAGCTACAGCCAACAGCAGCAGTCGCGGACAGGGGGGAGGCGGCCGTGCTGGAGGTGGAATTGGCGGGCAGACCACATGCTACAACTGCCAGCAGCCTGGCCATCGCCACAAGCACTGCCCTCATCCTCCTCAGCCAGGACGTGAGGACCGCATTCGTGGTGCACGCGAACGCTGGGAGAGGAGACAGCAACAGCAGCAGCTGCAGCCACAGCAGCAGTACCGCCCACAGCTCCAGCACCAGCCCCCGCAGCAGCATCAGGGTGGCCGTGCGTACGTTGTTGAGTCAGCACCTGCGGAGCCGGATGCACCACAGGGATGGGAGTGGCTGGGCGCAGCACCGGCTGTGGGAGCAGCAGCAATTGCGGGAGCCGAGGCTCCACCTCGCGATGCACGTGCTCAAGGTCGTGACTACGCGGACCAGCAAGCCGCCTTCGAGCGCCTCCTTGATGAGATGGCTGAACTTCGCGCCAACTTGGCCAACCAGGGAGGTGGGAGTTGTGATGGTCGAGAGGGAACCGGGAATGCTTTGAGTTTNGAGTGTGGAGCGGAGCGACCCATGCACAGTGATGATGACATAGCACATTGCAAGGTCACCTCCTCTGACAGAGAGGCCGATGGGACGTGGGCAGTAGACTCAGGAGCCACACATCACATGACTCCACGACGGGACTGGTTTTGTATGTTGGGTCCTGTTGGCACTATCCGGTCTGTTCGCACAGGGTCTGGAGAGGCACTTGAGGTGCGAGGGGTTGGCACAGTGCGCTTGCGAGGACCCATGGGAGAGGTGTACCTAACAGATGTACTGTATGTACCTGACTTGCAGCTTAGCTTACTGTCCACATCCACTCTTGATCGCTCAGGCATGCGCACCTCCCATGGCGATGGCATGTGCACAATCACTATGCATAACAGCAAGCACATTGTGTTGAGTGGCAAGAACATCAATGGCTTGTACAGGGTGCAGGCCACTACTGTTGTTGACTCTGCTGATGCTCGTGTCCTGGCTACTCACACGTTGTCGCCTGCTCATACTCGTTTGCTGCACCGCCGCCTTTGTCATGTTAACACCGCTGCATTGCGCACCATGCTACGTTCCTTACCTGCCGATGGTCTCAACACAGTGACCTTCACTGCGCCTTGTGGCACCGACTGCTTAGACTGTGCCCGAGGGAAAATGCACCGTCTTCCATTCCCTGAGTCTGTCACTCAGTCAAGTCGTCCACTGCAACTTGTCCACTCTGATGTGCTCGGCCCTCTCCCAGTTGAGTCGCTGGGAGAAAGAGCAAGGTATGTCCTCACTCTCATTGATGATTACTCCCGTTTCACATGGGTTTACTTTCTTCGTGCAAAGAGTGAGGTCGTGGATGCTCTTCGTGACTGGCTTCCTCGTGCCCAACGTCAATGTAACCAGACCTTATCCACCTTCAGATCAGACCGAGGAGGTGAGTACCTTGGTCCAACTGAGAGGTACCTCAAGTCCATGGGAGTTGAGCCCCAATTTACTGCTCCAGAGACACCCCAACAGAACGGGGTGGCTGAGCGTTGGAACCGCACGATTGGTNTCGTCCACTGCAACTTGTCCACTCTGATGTGCTCGGCCCTCTCCCAGTTGAGTCGCTGGGAGAAAGAGCAAGGTATGTCCTCACTCTCATTGATGATTACTCCCGTTTCACATGGGTTTACTTTCTTCGTGCAAAGAGTGAGGTCGAGGATGCTCTTCGTGACTGGCTTCCTCGTGCCCAGCGTCAATGTAACCAGACCTTATCCACCTTCAGATCAGACCGAGGAGGTGAGTACCTTGGTCCAACTGAGAGGTACCTCAAGTCCATGGGAGTTGAGCCCCAATTTACTGCTCCAGAGACACCCCAACAGAACGGGGTGGCTGAGCGTTGGAACCGCACGATTGGTGACGGTGTCCGCACGATGCTGGTTGAAGCCGGTTTGAGTCAGTCGTTCTATGCTGAGGCCATCAAGTATCTCACGTGGGTGTGGAATAGGATCCCACATGGTCCTTTGCCCTCTACAATCACACCGTGGGAGAGGTGGCATGGGACTCGAGCCGACCTGCGGCTTGCCAGGGTGTGGGGTACAATGGCTTGTGTGTGGTACAAGAAGGATGACCGCACTGGCAAACTCTCGCCTCGCGGTCGCATGTGTGTATTCCTAGGGATAGCGCCACAGTCAAAAGCCTACAGGTTTTGGGACCCCGAGGCAAGGAAAGTGGTGGAGAGTCGTCAGGCACTCTTCTACGAGAATCTCACGTATGCTCGATTCAAAACAGACCGCCAACGACCTCCACCGACAGAGATCACAGGACCAGTCGTCTCTGATCACGTCTTGTTTGATGCTCCAATGCGTGTGCCCAGCCCCACGGAGCCCCCTCGTGAGCCTTTTGTGGCTCATAGCCCTGAGGTCTCCAATGAGGTATCCAACCGTGATGACCACGAGAGCGTGGGAGAGCGTGAGAGGCTGGGAGAGTCGCCCCGCCAGATGGATGAGGCACCAATGAGCGATGGGCCTGATTCCCCTCCCGGGGTCATCCTACTAAGTTTTGAGGAGCTTCACTTCCCAAGTCCCATTGAGCGGGCACTAGAGGAGCTCGGTCAACACGAGCTGCCTGAAATACCAGTCTCACCAGCCGACTCCCCACAAGAGCGGCAAACCCCAGTCGAGGTGTTCGAGCCCTTCTCCCGGGCTCCTGGTGGTCGTCTTCGAGAGCGACCTCCACCCTCACGACGGGGACTTGGACTCACCATGCACCCCAACCATCCAAGTGGTGCACACGTGCTTTTGCTTGAGTCAGCACATGCCGAAGATGCGACAGGCCTCATGGAGACGCCAGTGGGCTCCTATGCAAGAAGTGGAACCATAACACAGACCACTCAGGGGGGACAAACACCTCTACCTGATCCACTCACCGTCAAAGATGCCCTCAGACGCCCTGACAAGGTTGAGTGGCAGAAGGCATGTCAGGCGGAACTGGACGCCCTTAAGGCTCATGGGGTCTTTGAGCTGGTTGAGCTCCCACCTGGACGGAAGGCTGTCGGTGCAAAGTGGGTGCTTAAGACCAAGAAAAAAAAGGATGGGACACTAGACCGGTGCAAAGCCCGCCTCACGGCAAAGGGCTTTTCCCAAGTCCCCGGTCAGGATTTTCATGACACATTTGCTCCGGTCGGCAAATACCCAACGAGTAGGGTATTGCTTGGTGTTGTGGCACACCGGGACTGGGAGTTGCATCAGATGGACGTTAACAATGTGTTCCTCTATGGGACTCTGGAGGAAGAGATTTACATGGTGCAGCCTCCAGAGTTCGAGGATGGTACAAACCGAGTGTGCCGCCTGCGGAAGGCCCTGTACGGCCTAAAGCAGGCACCTCGATGTTGGAACAAGGAGATTTCTAGCACCTTGTCTAGAGGTGGGTTTCGTCAGAGCACAGCAGACCCTGCGCTGTTCATCGGTGGCACACCAAAGTTTCCCGTGTATGTCCTTGTCTATGTTGATGACCTCTTGATTGCATCACCCAGTCTGTCGGCTGTGACTACCGTGAAGGAGCTCTTGCGGACACAATATCAGATGAAGGACCTGGGAGAGGCGGACATGTTCCTCGGCATGCAGATCGAGCACTCTCGTCCTCAAGGAACACTACGTGTGCACCAGGAGAGGTATGTGCGCATGCTGGTAGAGAGGTTTTCTGATGACCTCCAGCGTGTCCGCCATGCCTCGACGCCGATGACCCCTGATGGTCAAGTTCTTGTGAAGCGCATCGCTTCTGAGCGTCTAGGGAGTGAGGCCCCTCCGACGCCCTACCAGGCGATCTTGGGGTGCCTCATGTACCTCTCCACCACCACGCGCCCGGATGTTGCCTGCCCCGTGAACATCCTGGCGCAGCATGCACAGGCTCCTAGGAGTGGGCACCACGATGCTGCAGTTCATGTCTTACGGTACGTGGTGAACACTCCAGACATGGGCCTAGAGTTCCGAGCCCGACCGGGACCGGTGGTGGTTGAAGGGTTTGATGGTGTCGGACCGGTCCCCGTGCCCATTGAGGGATACAGTGACAGTGACTGGGCGAGTGATGCAGATGCTCGGAGTCGAGGAGGGTACGTCTTTCTTCTTGGAGGCANTGTACATGGCATTGGCATGACACGTTGCACTGCAACCACACGAGTATGACTGGTCCCACGGCGCATTCACACACATGCACGCATTCGGTCCATGGGAGAGTGTTGAGTTTTGTCCCTCTGCGGGTGTGTGTGTGTGTGTGTATGCGCGGCAGGACGGGGACAGGGCCGCCGCTGAGTGCTACTTGGACGGATGACCTCCTGCAGTTGGTTGCGTGGCGAGACTGGTGGACGCTGGGTCTGAGTTCAGGTCCGGTCGCGGCCGGGCCTCTGCCGTCACGTGGATAGCCACCGGGGATGACCACGTCATGTGGAAGTCCCAGGTTCAACCCCGTTGGCTTAGTAAAACTGCAGGATGGCTTATCGCCTGATTGAGAGAGGATGGTGCCCTGTACCCCATAGTCTAGATTTTGGGTGGTATGACTCTAGGTGTGCCAACCTTGGCAGAACACTATAATGTCGCTTGGGTGCTTATTGTATTTTTGGACATTGACTTTACTGACCTTTCACGCCCCAGCTGCTGTGCCTTGCTTTCCCTCATGTTTGAGGCCAGCGATGAATCTCCTCGGGTGCAAAACATTTTAGGAGTGAAACGCGCGCTCTTGCAAAAGCCAAAACTCTGATGGATGGTGACCAGCTGCAACCGTTCCACCAAGACGACACAGGAATTGCTGCAGGTGTTGTTAAATGGCTCCAACCGAGAGTCGCGGTACAATACACCAGCAATCAAAGGCCTGCAGTCCAAGAAGCGGTCGATAGTGTCCGCAATCGACGCACTGGATGCGCAGCTCGTGGGCGGGATGATACACCAACGTTGTTTACCAGTCCGACGCGTCCGCGCTGGATGCTGGGACCACTTATAGTCTACCTATGCTGACGTCTCTCAGGCGCAATGCCATCTGAGTGATGTTACTGCCATTGTTCACAACGTCAGCACTCGTGTAGGCAACACGATTGGCATGTGGAGCCACATCGCAGTGTTCCACCGCCATGTGGCGATGAGGCTCGTCAAGTCCGGCCGCGCCCCTCGCAGTCTTCGCATGATGGTCGGCGACATCCAGTCGGACACAGGAAGATCCCTCCTCCTTCCGCTACTGGGTGTGGAAGGGTGTCGTTGAGCGGGACCTACCTCTCAACTTCGGCGAATCTGAGTGGCTGCAGAAAGCAGTTGAGCATGCAAACCAAGCAGCAGACCTCATGTCCGCGCAAACCATTGCTCACGGCATTGAGCGGGCGTTCCCTTGTTTTCACTGCGCTGTTCGCGCGGTGAAAACTGGGGAACGCCCGCTCAATGTGCGTCGGCAGGCGTTTGTTTGCTACGGACGGCTACACGTCCGAGGCAAACAACAAATTCGTCGCCGTCACTGCCCATGGCATACTTTGTCAACGTCTCCTGTCCACCCTCATCTGCTTGGAGCCCCTGCGAGGCACCCATGATGCGCAGAGCCTGTTCAACGTCTTCCTCAGCGTCCTCGAGGACTATGGGCCATGGGACCGTGTGTAATGCATCACAATGGACAATGCCTCATCTAACATGTCCATGAAGCAGCGCTTCATGGTCGGGCAATGCTCCATGTTCAGCGAAGGGCAGTTGATCCAGCCCACGATCAACGTGAGCGCACTGGAGGCGTGGTTTCACGCCACTGGGTCGGCGGATATGCGTAACTTGTCTGGCCAGTCGCAGAAAATCTCCACCATCAGCAATGTCATCGAGCCCTTCAAGGGGATGACCAACGACATCAGTGGTGAGACTTACCAAACTATAGGCCTGCCAATTCCATACTATAACCTGCTGCTCGACCACTTAAAACACCATGCAGACCTCTGCTACGACGCTGTTGCCACCCACATGGATGACGATGCCGCAGCTCATTTCAACCCCGACCTCCATGGCGCCGTAACTTCGTGCGGCTTTGGAGTACTTCGCCGGTTATCACACCCACTTTGTCGATCTGTAGTACCTCAGCACCTACCTGGACCCGCGCTTCAACCGCCACCATCTTGAGGACACAACCGAGGACGAGGAGGGTGAGATGCATCCCAACGACCTGATGCGCGTCGTCTTGCAGCTGTTGGCCCTGTATGAGGCGGACTACATTGCCAAGCGGCAATCTGTGTCAGACGCTGTGAACAACCTCGACGACACGGACACCCAAGTCAACCCCGACGACGTCATCTTCGGGGCCATGCCACCAGCTGAGTGCCATGGAGTGGCGGAGTCTATGCTGGACCCACTCTTGGGCATGAAAATACGGTGGTGCAGTAGGCGGCGATGCAGCCGACGGAAATACAGCAGACAGAGTTGCAGCAGACAGAGTTGCAGCAGACAGAGTTGCAGCAGACAGAGTTGCAGCAGACAGAGTTGCAGCAGATGGCGTTGCAGCAGACAACGTTGCAGCTGTTGTGGCTCTCACGGTCAAGGTTGCAGCTACGGCTGATCCACATGCAGCGACTGACGGTCCAGCCCCAGCAACAGCAAACCGTGCTACGGATATCACCCCCGTCCGCTCCTCCTCTCGTCCGCGTGCACGACGTGAAGCTGCCCCGAACATCAATGTGGTCGGAGACGACCGCCCCCGTGACTATGCCACTGTGAACGTCGCTCGTCCTGCTGCAGTATGTGTCCGCTGTCCACATTCACCCGCTGGGACTGTGGAGACTCACATCGTTGCACAAGCCTCCGCGATGTCTTTGCTGCCCCAACCCTGTCACGGTGCTACCTCCAGGCAGAGTCCACCCTCTAAATGAACATGGACCGCCTGGAAGAGGGTACAGACAGCTTTGCACTTTGGTATGCCAACCACGACACTTCACCATGAATTTTGCTGCATCCATGGGCATCTTGCCTGCGCAAGTAACGCCAACCGCATGCGAGCGCAGTTTCTCTCGCGCACACCACACCACGACCGATTTTCGTCGTGGCATGTGCAAAAGCACCATGCGTCGCCTGCAGCTCATGAAGAGCTGGCTTACCATCCCTGACTTTCGTGACCTGCAGTGATGTGGTCATTTAGCATGGGTCATGTGATCAGACAACTTCTTCGTCTGTGAAGGGTTTCCAACTAGGGTTAGGATTGGGAGAGGGAGAGATAGATTTGACTAATGTTAAAACCCTAGCAATGTCTATGCAGGCACACACCGCGTGTGCCTGCATGGACCCATGCCGTTGTACCATGCATCTGGACACAGGACAGCGGATGTTTCCACATCTGTTGTCCTGTGTTTTGTTTTGCAAACTCTACACCCGGTTTGTGAGCAACTCCTGAACGAAATGTAGTTTCAAGAAAGTTTTAAGCAGGACGTACTTCTGTACAAGCATTGCAATCGTTCCTACTGTGCCGTCTCTACTGCGTCCACTTTTGAAGATTGAAGACACAACAATGATTCAGTTTTACAGCCTAGAAACCTGCGCCTCAGACGAAACGGCCAGGAAGTTGATTGTGGGTCCAGAGACACACGAGAGACCGGCCTCTCGCGCCGTGGTGATCAATGCTAGGTACCCAGTCTCAAGCCGCAAAAGCAACGATAAGAAACTACAAGAGGGCGACTCCAAACTCTGAGTTGGAGCCCCTTACGTGTGTGCCACAGTCTGTTCATCAGACACAGCAGCGAGTGCACGAGGGTACCCGATGAGGGGATCGAGCCGGAATCATCGAGCAGTTGATTGGAATCCGTTAAATTGAATGGATCGTCTCGAAAACAACAACAAAAATAAGGAAAGCGAGCAGAATATTTGACGAAAGATCTGAGAAGGACAGCCCCTTCACTCCACATCAGCATTCTCTTTTCACAGCAAGAGGACAATCCAATACCTCCGCCCACAAAAGACTTCGCAACCCACCCAGAGATTAGCACGAGGGCAGCATCCGCAGGGCACGCAAGAAACTCAGGCAAAGCCGAGAGGGGAAAAAGACAAAAGTTCCTACTGTTGATCTGAAATGTGAAAATCTCCACCTTGGCTCGCGGGCTGAGCCACCACTGGTACTGGACGATCTCCACGGTCAGGTCCACTGGTACTGGACGATCTCCACGTTCAGGTCCACTGGTACTGGACGATCTCCACGCTCAGGTCCACTGGTACTGGACGATCTCCACGTTCAGGTCCACTGGTACTGGACGATCTCCACGTTCAGGTCCACTGGTACTGGACGATCTCCACGTTCAGGTCCACTGGTACTGGACGATCTCCACGTTCAGGTCCACTTGTACTGGACGATCTCCACGTTCAGGTCCACTGGTACTGGACGATCTCCACGTTCAGGTCCACTGGTACTGGACGATCTCCACGCTCAGGTCCACTGGTACTGGACGATCTCCACGTTCAGGTCCACTGGTACTGGAAGATCTCCACGTTCAGGTCCACTGGTACTGGACGATCTCCACGTTCAGGTCCACTGGTAATGGACGATCTCCACGTCCAGGTCCACTGGTACTGGACGATCTCCACGTTCAGGTCCACTGGTACTGGACGATCTCCACGTTCAGGTCCACTGGTACTGGACGATCTCCACGTTCAGGTCCACTGGTACTGGACAATCTCCACGTTCAGGTCCACTGGTACTGGACGATCTCCACGTTCAGGTCCACTGGTACTGGACGATCTCCACGTTCAGGTCCACTGGTACTGGACGATCTCCACGTTCAGGTCCACTGGTACTGGACAATCTCCACGTTCAGGTCCACGCAGGAAGATGCGTAAACTGCAGCCGGCGCGTTGGGCCGAAAACCAGGCGAGTGCCTGGCACACCTGACGAACGAGCAGCGCGAGCGCCACGCACGCCAGAGCACGGTGCTTGCAGCTGGGCGAAATTTGGGTGAAGGGCAAACTGCGTGAGATGCAGAGCAGACACCCAACTGAACTATGCTCACTGAGCGTATGCGCAGTACTCAAAAGTAGTGGGAGCGCTGTCTTGTTGCCCTCGGGAAACCCGACAGCGCTCATGCTCATGATGAGCGGCTCATCCCTCTCGCCACGCAACGAATTCGCACACGCACAGGAGCTGCCACAGCATCACATAGCATGGTTCATGCCATGCGGCTGTTGCGCTGCTGCGTTTTGCATCAGCGTCGGCACCAGCGCCGTAGGACCTCGGCTTTCACACGTCCAACAGCGTCAGCACCGCCGTCATGGCCATCGCTCTCAGCGCCCGCTGGCGAGGACATGCTGCACTCCATTGCCGGACGCCGCCGCGCACAGACGCTTCCCGTCTCCACTTACGGAAAGGTTTCGTACCCGATCTCCAACATTGTTTCGGGAGACATAGCCGAAATACCCACACGACGAAAAAATATTGCTGCCGCAAAGAAGATAACATCTGAACTGCCCAACCCGGTGTTACGCTAAGAAGAATATGTCGCGGGGATGAGGTACAGGAAATCTTACAATTCCAGGATGGGTAAAAACGGAAAATTTCTGTGAATTAGCAAGTATACTTTGGTGACAAGTGTCGAGTGAGAAGAGCAAACATATACAATGCTAAAATGCGAATGAGGCATATCTTGGGTCCTTGGCACTTGAGCCAAGCACTTTTTGCGAGGCCGTGCCGTGAGTGGCTGTATCGAGAAGCTCCTTCAGGAAATCAAAGGGCTTCGAAAATATCGAGGCGCTTCTTTTTAAAGTTCTAGTGTCGTCGAGAGGTCGACCGAACAATATCATAACATCGCTTTAGTTTGAAACACTTGTGTCCGCCATTCTGGGAGGTGGTCGAAGTTTTCAAAAAGTTCTGGAGCGAAACAGCGGAGGTCGAGGCGATTGGCCAAAAGGCCCTCGTTAGGACGACGTAAAAATCCTTAAGTCCTCACGCGGTGGGCAATGAATGTGAGGAAAGAAATGCCCACTCGTGTAGTTAAGGGACTCGTGTACGTCAGGGACGTAATAATTCCCCGCCTTTTAGCCCCAGCGCGCAAGCAGACGTAAGCTGGTGGCGGCGAAAGTAGCGGCCCATAAAATGATCGACATCTAGAAGGTTGTCACAAGGCTCCCAGCGATTGTGCGCGGCGTCGTAGCTCTTCCACTTGACCAGATAATCAGTCGTTTTTTCGTAGCGTCGATGTCCGAGGATATCCCCAATGACATACTCCAGATCCCCGTCCACTTGTTCATGAGGTGGAGGTGCGACGTCTCTGCCAGACAAGTTCATGCTGGGGTCCCGGTAGTGCTTGAATTTGCTAATGTGGAAGAAAGGATGAATCGTCTTGCTCTCAGGTAGGCGAAGTAGAGCGACGAGTGGGATTTGCATTCGCTCAATCTCAAATGGTCCCAACCACCAGCTTCATGAAGTCATGTCCTGGTTTGAAATGTGCAGAGGTGAGGAGGACACGCTCGCCAGCGCTGAACACATCATCGCTATGATGTGTGTCGGGTCGGCTGCCCGCTTCATGGTTGCTTGAGTCTTTGCGAGGGTTTGCTTCCTCCCAAACGCTAGCGAAGTCCCTTCGGTGGACATCTACCGCAAAGATGTTAGTTCTCTGTAATCAAGCCAGTGAGACGAGAAGTTTGCCGAACACCACTTTGAAAGGTATTTTACCAATTGCGATAGAAGTGGCGGAAATGTACGTGAGTTTGGCGGACGTCAATGTCACCGAACAATCTGTGCCGCAAGGCTTGCAAAAGGTGTGGAGGAGTTGTTAGAATGTCTGTTTTGTCCGCTCGGTTTGCCCATCGGTCTGAGGATGGAACGTCGTTAATAGTTGGATCTGACAATCATAATACGTAATCAATTCGTGCCAAAAACGGCTAGTGAAGCGGCCTTCTTTGTCACTGATGATGGTACATAGCACACCTTGTAGTCGTATAGTTTGGTTAATTCACGGCCACGCTGTTCCTTCTGCGGTCACGGTGGTTGTCGTCGAAATAAAGTGCGACATTGAAGAAAATCTGTCCACCGTGACAAGGATGGTGTCATACCCGTCAGGAGTGGCAGGTAGTGCCGTGACGAAATCCATGTTGATGTCGGCCCACGTTTCCGTAAGAACGGGTAGGGTTGAAGTAGACCGTGTGGCTGCATGTGGCGAGATTTTTGCCTCTGAAAAGTGTCGCACGATTTGCAGAAGATCGCCACGCTGGTCTGCATCATGTCGTACTAGTAGTACTTTGCAATCTTCTTTTAGCGTCTTGTCCTCACCAAAATGTCCTGGACCGGTGTCATGGCATTCCATCAGTAGCATCCTTTGCAGTTCCTTATTTGGAGGAACGATGACATGACGAGTGAATCGTCGTTGCCAGTAGGGGTCGTCGAACCAAAACTTGGTTTTGTTGTACTGGTCGATTTCCTCCTAACCTTTTGCGAACAGCCTCACGAGGTACGGGTCCGTAAGATGAGCAACGTGCTCATCTCAGTCGTTTAATCTGGTCGCCGACTTAGATCGTCCACAATATTAGTTTTTCTAGGCCAGTACTTGATGTCGCATTCGAAGTTTGACTGGAGAAACTCCATCCGTCAAGTTTATTGACGAGGAACTCCATCAATCAAGGAACTCCATCCATCAAGTTTATTGAGAGATTTCTTGGTGTGATGGTCAGTGCAGACAATGCATCGCTGGCATTCTAATTAGCACCGCCATGTCATGAACGCGTGCACAACTGCAAGCATCTCTTTCTCATGCACCATGTAGTTGAGTTCCGGCCCATGTAGTTAATGCATCATGTCCACGACCGGTTGTTTTCCACCGCCATTGCCTTGGAGGAGAACGGCTCCAATGGCTCGATCGGACACGTCGGTGACCATGTTATAGCCCACAATTGGACCCGCCAATTATTAGGTTGGCACCGAGGTCAGAGCGTTTCGTTAAGAGCTGAACGCCTCTTGTTCCACGTCCCCCATATTCCACTCAGTTTTCTGGGTGAGATCGGAGAGAGGGGCTAACACTCGCGCGTAGGTTTATGCGAATCAATGATAGTAGTTGCAGAAGCCCAGAAACACCTAGACGTCGGACGTCGGCCAATTTGTAATTGCCTCCACCTTTTTTGGGTCCATGGTGATCCATCCGCTGTCGATGATGTGGCCAAAAAACTCTACTTAACGACGACCGAAGTAACCTTTCGAGAGTTTACCGGAAAAATATCTCTTTGTAAAATCTGAATAACCTTTCAGAGATGTTCATTGTGTGCCTCTGGCGTATGGCTGTATACCAGGATGTTGTTGAGATACACAATGACGAAGTAGTTGAGGTACGGGCAAAACATGTTCTTCTTCGTCGTCATAAATGTTGTGGGGGTGTTTATGAGTCCAAAAGGCATGACCGTAAACTCAAAGTACCCGTATTTGTTTTGGAATATTACCTCCTCGATGTCCTTATAAGTATGCATATCTGATGATAGCCGCGGAGTAGGTCAACTTGTGCTGAAAACTCGGGCCCCTCGAAGTTGATCAAAAAATTCATCTACTCGTGAAAGGAGACAACACTTCTTGATGGTTGCATTCTTCAACGATCGGTTGTCCATGCACATCCGCATCTCTCCAGTTTTCTTTCTGGCAAAAAATACAGGTGCCGCATAGGGTGACGTGGAGGGTCCAATGAACATCTGGCCGAGCATCTCGTCCATTGCTCTGTCCGCTCCTGGTCCCTCATCCCATAGGTCCCCTTCACTGTTGGTCTACTGCCTGATTTCAGGTCTATCAGATGGTCGATGTGCTGTTACGGTGTTAGCTCTCGGGGCAGTTCGTCGGGAAAAACCCCTTCGAACTCCTAGATGAATTCCTTGAACTCCTTAAGTGTGGATGTGAACTTTTCAGGTGTCAAGGTCGTTAGTGTTGTCACGATGGCTGTGATGTTTTTCGCTTCCCCTGCTTCTACGTGGACAAGCCACGCTCGGGCTCCAAACTTGAGGTATCATTGGGCTATGTCCAGAGATATTGGTTGGCATTTTGTAGCTGTCGCACACTCTGGTGCTTCTACCTCTGCTGCTTCCCGTAGCTGCCGCTGCATTGTGGGTCGCTCGACCAGAGGCAGATGTCAATTTCTGCCATAAAAGCTAACATAGACTGATCTGCTGCTCCAGTCTTTTGCGTATTGTGCCGGTACAAGAAATCTTGTCCAAGGATGATTTCGTGGTCGCTCATTGGACAAGTCCTCTAGACCGTTACGTCGTGCAGAGCTCCGATTTAAGGTTGGAGTGGTTTGCAAAGTCGGCGGATGTGCAATCGCTCATTAACATTTTTTCTTCAAAAACCCATGGTTCCCTTTGCATATCCAACTTCTAAACTATGTTGTTGCTGACGAAACTGTAAGAAGATCCTCCATCAAGGAGTACCGGTACCGTTCAACGACTTTTACAACCCCTCGGTAATACTCGTAACAGTGTCGCCGGTTGATGATCCTCGTTTTCCTCATCGAAATATGCGATCATAGGTACCCTCATCTTCAGCAATGTGAGCCGATCAGATGGATAATCGGTCGGTGTAGTTTTTTTCGACCGGACAAGAGTCTTGCCGTCTACTCCTGCCCATTGCCGGTTCCCAACTCCTCACTCTTTTTCTGCGACTTTCCCCCCTTTTGTCTTGTTGTTTCCACTTTTGGCATTCACGCGACTTCTCGCAAGCCCAGCAGAGCCGTTGATCGCGTTTATTGACAACGTCAGTCTCCATCGGGAACAAGATTTCCACCGACCGGAAATTCCCTCCGCCACAATAAGAATTGTGGTGTTGGGGTCGCCTACCATTGGATTCCTACATCTGTGCATTATAGTCTGCGCTGTCGATTCCGTCGGCTGCTGCGATCATTTGTGAGAGGTTGTCTTGGATATTCGGTGATTGCTCGCCAGATATCTTGCTTGAGGCCGATGTTGTATAAAAATAGTTCATCGAGGGCAAGGTCAGTGTTGGTGATGATCTTCCGGAAAAATTGAGTGTCCTCCGTCATGCTGGAGTGCTGACACAGACGCTTGAGTCTGTACCGTGCGTCAGAATTCTTGTTCAGCTTTCCAAAGTGAGCGAGTGTAGTATGCGCAAAGTCGCTCCATGTCTCCAAGGGCGTAAGAGAGTCGTGTCACATCGAATTAATATGCTCAAGAGATAGTATACCTACACTCGACAACGTGAAGCGGTCGGGTAAGTCGTTGATCCAGCTTCACCGGTCTAATGCTACCGTTGAATGACATTTGTATCGGACCACCAACTCAGAGCCGTGCCATGTAAAAGTGAGGTCGCGAGGTCAATATTCCTTTTGTCGTTGTTCACCCCAGTAGTGGTGAAGTACATCCCCAAACTCGTTACCCATGACGAGATCTTAGCTGTTGGTCTCCTAGCATTTGCGGTTCGAATCTGGAGTTTACTCTAGAGTTATAATTATTTCTTGGTGAGTACTGCTTTGCATGCACGAGAATTTCAAGCTCCTCCATTGTCGCGTTGAGCTATTGGAACAGATGGGTGTTGATACTCTCGAGTCCCAAAAAAAATTGTTTACGTCTTCCTTGATTCACACTTGTCGGTCGGTGCCTCCCATCGTGCCAGGTGTCTTCCAAGCGGGCTACGGTGAGGGAAAAGGGTTTGCTGAGTCTGAGGCATCCATCACCGGTTTGGCCGTCGGGTTCGTTGGTGCTACGCCATTTGCCCCAAAAGTTGCCATTACGTCCTGGTTCATCTGAAGAATGTCGTTGTTTGCGTGTTATTGATCCTCCATCACCAGAGTACTCGTAGGGGACTGCTGCTCATCGTCGGGTACGCTTGCTCCATTCACGGTTGTCATCGCAAAGTCTCTGATCTTTTGAACGATGGATGTGCGCTAAGGACTCATGTGAGGTTGTTGCCAGGTATTTAATGCGTCAATTGTTTCTCCAGCGTTGTTGCGCTCTGAAACCAAGTATTACGCCGAGCGGGACGTAGGTCATTCAGAGGGATGAGGTCCGGGACAAAAGACGATTCGAGGATAGGAGAAAATGGATAATTAGTATGAAGTAGTAACTGTGCTTTGATGACAAGTGTCGAGTACATGTATACAACACCAAGAATGAGAATGAGGCATATGCCGGGTCCTTGGTGCTCGAGCCGAGCGACCCCTACGAGATCACGCCGTGAGTGGTTGCATCAAGAAGCTCCACCAAGAAGTCTGAAGGGCTTCGAGAATATCAAGGCGCTCATTTATAAGAGTCTAGTGATGTGGAAAGGTCGACTGAACAATGTAGTAACATCAATATAGTTCACTATACTTCTGTCGACCATTCTAGGAGGTGGTCAAAGTAGTCAGAAACATCTGAAGTGGAACAACGGACGTTGGGGCAGTTGGCTGAAATGCCCTCAGCCGGATGGCGTTCAAATCGTAAATATGTCGTGCGGTGGGCCGTGAATGTAAGGAGAAAAATGCCCACTTGCGGAGATTAGGAACTCGTGCACGTCAGGGACGTAACACCCTGTGGGTAAAAATTTTGAAAATATTCCCATCCTTTTTTCAATGTTCCAAGACTGAAGTAAAAATCTGAATGATGATGGATGCCCCATAATCTATCATGGGGCATCCACCTCCTATCTTCTTCACGATCGACGGAAGTCACAAGGAGAGTGTCATTTGTAGTGCAACATAGGTGTTATCCCAAGCTGAATGTGGGGGTTCACAGGGATGAGGTGTGAAGCAGACGATGATTCGAGGTATTAGGAAAATTGGTTTATTTATATTGGACAGTAGTTTTAATTTTTTTTCAAGCATACAACATTTCGTGTGCATACATACAATAGCGAGAAACACAGTGAGGCAAATGGTGGGTTGTGTCACGTGACACGTGCAACACCGTGTCGTGAGCGGTCGCTTTGAGAAACCCCGTTGGGAAGTCGGGGAGTTTCGAGAATATCAAGGCACGGGTTTATAAAAGTCTAGTTCCGACAGGAATTCAAACACTTGGAACTGAAACATCGATACGGTTCATAACACTGTAGTCAACCCTTACGGAAAGTGGTTGAATGTGCCAGAATCTTTACAAGAGGAATACCGAAGGTTGAGGCAAGTGGCTAAAATGCCCTCGGCCGAAAGGCGTAAAAATCCTGAGGTCGACGTGTGGTGGAAAATGAATTTAAGGACAGAAATGCCCACTTCTGGAGTTCAAGGACTTGTGTAAATCTGGTATGTAACACTTCTCCCACTTAAGTCGCGACTTCATGACGCATTAACAGACATAGGCTTGTGGCATCATTACTAGCCTTTGATTAGATGATCGACGTCTTGAAGGTTGTCAAAGGGCTCCCTGGCATTGTGCACAATGTCGTAGCCGTGCCACTAGACCAGATATTTGGTCATTTTTCCACAGCATCGATGTCCAAGGATGTCTTCAATCACGTACTTTGTATCCCTGTCTAAAGGCAGGGGGGTGGAGGAGCGATGTCTCAGCCGGGGAGTTTCTCGTTGGGATTCCAGTAATGCTTGAACTTGTTGACGTGGAAGATTGGGTGGAGCACCATGCTGTCTGGTAGGTGAAGGAGGGCAACAATAAGAGTCAGCATGCCGTCGATTTCAAATGGGCCCAATCATCAAAGTTTAGTTTTTATGAAGCCTTGTCCACAGAGTTTGATGTTCGCTGAGATGAGTAAGGCGCAATCACTATCGCTATACACGTCATCAAGTGCGATGTCGGTCTGGTGCTCTCTTCATGGATGCTTGCATCTTCGCTATGGTTTGGCGTGTTTCCTCCCATAAGATGGAAAAATCCCAGAAGTGGATGTCAGCCATAGGCATGTTACTCTGGCTTTGTGGTCCTGCAAGTGTGGTAAGAGCTTGCCGCAAACCACCTCGAACGAAATTTTACCCCTTGTGGGATACGTTGCGGCATTGTATGCAAGTTCGGCGGTCCGTAGCTTTTTTGTCAAACCACTATCGTGAGGCTTGCATAAAGCGTAGAGGATTTTTTCAAGTGTCTGCTTGGTCTGCTCGGTTTCTCTGTCCATTTAAGGGTGGAACGTTGTGTATAGTTGGATCCAATTGCCATAACGCGTTACAAGTTTGCACCAAAAATGGCGGCCGTCTTTGAAGCGGCCGTCTTTGTCACTGGTGATGGTACATGGCACACCGTGTGGTCACACAATCTACTTTAGAAATAGTCGTGTTGTCTTTCTGTTGTGACGGTGGTCGTCGTCAGGATAAAGTATGACCTCTTGGAATGTCTTTCCACCACCACGAGGATGGTCATATCCCTCAGGGGCGCCATGCAGCCCTGTCACAAGGTCCATGCTGATGATCCATGATTCCGTGGGAACAGGGAGTGGTTGGCAATGTATTAATGGTGGGAGCAGATACAGACCGACGTGGCGGTGTTCTGTAAATCGTGCGACACTTGTCAGCAGCAAACATCTAATTGCAAAGTTGGTCTTGAGGAACTTCATCTGTCAAGTTTGTAGACGGCTCGGGCCACGATACCCTTGGCCGAACAACGTAAATATCCTAAGATTGACGCACAGAGGGCCACGAATATAAGGACATAAATGCCCACTTCCGGAGTTTAGGTACTCGTGTACATCTGGGACGTAACAGTTTGTGGTTCACAAACATGAAGTTGGAGAAAATGCAAACTAGGACAGATGTAGAACTTGGGTAACTTCTAATCAGAATGGAGGGCACTTCATTTACAGATTTCAGAACAATCGAATGCACATATACATGTGCCGAGACAAGAATGAGGATACACTGAGGTCTAAGACATTCAATCAGAGGGAAGACCTTAGAGAAGCAAAGTTATTGGTCACTTAGAGATACCTCTCCTAGAGGTTTTTGGGGTTTCAGAATCACCAAAGAAAGTTTGAGGAGCAGTTTGAGGAACGGCGTGCAGTGTCGCGTTGTGAGTGGCTACGTTGAGGAACTCCACCAAGAAGTTCGGGAATTTTTAAAATACCCAAGTATCTGTTGATAGGGCATAAGTACTTTAATTCCATGCAAATGCAAAGCGTGACACTCATATTCCCAACGACAGCAATAAGATACCTTTTATGCTAAAACATGGCTGGTAATGCCTGGAAATGCCTCGTACTACAATGCCTGTCAATACTTGGCAATGATTGACATTGCCTTGAATTGCATGGAAATGCCCAACGTCATCTAGCAATGCATGGGAATGACTCCTATTTCCTTGTATTACCTCACAATGCAATATCTGTCATTGCCCAGTGATTTCTGCCAATGCTTGGTAATTCCTGGCAATGCCTAGCAATGTCTTTAAGTGCTTGTCAGGCATGGAAATGCCTACAGTGCCTAGTAAAGCCTAGCAATCACTGGCAATGCTTGGAAATGGCTGGAAATATCTGGAAATGACGTACAACGCATGACAGTATCTTCCCATGTCGTGTAATGACTGGTATTTCCTTGCTCTGAATGGAAATACTTAAAAATGTTTGATATTGCTTGGCAATTCCTTGTAATGTCTGGCAATGTCTACTAAAGCCTGGCAATGCTTGGTAATGCCTGGCTGTGCCTGAAAATGCCTAGTGATTCCTAGTACTACCTGGTAATTCCTTGCAATGTCTTGCAATGCTTAGCATTGTAATGCCTGGCGATGCCTGGCAGTGCCTAGTAATGCCTTGCAATGCCTGTAACTCTCTAGCATTGACTGGCGATGAAATTCCTAGCAGTGCATGGCAATGCCTGGCATTGCCTAGCAATGTCTGGCATTGCCCGGGTTTGCCTGGCAGATCCCAGCAATGCCTCGGAATGAAATGCCTGGCAATGCCAGGCAATGCTTAGTAATTTCCTTATAATGCAATGTGCCACAATGTTTGGCGATGCCTTGTAATGCATGGCAATACCCTTTTGTTTCTTGCAATGCCAGGAAATGTGTGGCAATGCTTTGCAAGTCTAGAAAATGTCTGGAAGTGCTTAAAAGTACTTAGAACTGCCTTGCAATGCCAATGCCTATCAATGCCGAAGAATGTGTCGCAATGTCTAGCAATGCCTTGCAATGCCTGGACATGCCTGGAACTTCCTAGTATTTTCTGGCAGTGAAATGTCTGGCAATGCTTAGTAGTGCATGGCAATACGTGGAAATGCCTCGCAATGTCTGATAACGCCTAGAAATGCCTCATGATTTTTGCCAATGCAATGCTTGGTAGTATGCGGCAATGGCCGCAAATGTCTGGTAATGCCTGGAAATGCCTGCAAATGGCTGGAAATTCAGTGTCTCGCAATGCCTGGCATGGCCTAGCAGGGGTTTACACTGCCCCCTCCCCTCATTACCAGTCTCCCCCTACCTTAGTCTGTACTTGCAACCTTTTCACCTGATACCCTGCCTGGTTCTCTCAGCCTCTAGCTGCCTCGTCACTGTCGGGTGCGGGTCCGATTGTGTGTAAACCTGTGTGGTCACTTTGCTGGTGAGAAATGTGTAGCCTTCTCATGAACCGCCAGCCGATGTGGAGTGCTCCCTCAACTGCTCCTTCTTGTTCAATGTGGCATCTTCACAGCCAGCACGTAGTCTGGATTGGTGTAAGTTTCTTTTTGTTGGAATGGGCTGTCCTGGTAGGCATGTGTTCCTCTTGGCTTGAGGAGGTCCTATTGATTATGCATGAATATTCTTGGACTGGTGCCTGTGCTTCTGGACTGGAGTTGTAAGCTGGGGAGATAGACTCTCGACGGGCATGGGGATGTTTGGGACGCCTTAGAAGCCTCTGGCCTGCCGCGGGTGCCTCCAGTTTGGAATGGGTGCCTCTGGTTTCGTGGCGGCCCCTGACGCCGGTGTGGATTTTTAGTAGCTGGTGTCCTTGGGGTCCCTCTCTCTTGTCCTTTGATGCTCCCATTCACGGGCTGCTGCACAACTCGTACCCTTTTGCTTCGGTGTTCAAGATCTCTGGTGGTTCACCAAACCTCGTTTGCCCTCTGGTGAGCTAGGATTTCGTCTTAGACTCGCCGTTGACCTATCTCTACATTTGCTTGGTTAGTTGCTTTGCCCCGAGCAGCACAAGACGGAGTTTACCCAAATGGATCACGTACAACAAATGCACCACTTCAAAACAGCCGCTCCATGTTGCAAGCGGCACGATCATCAGTATTGCTGCCGTTCTTTTCCATTGAGCTTTTACATTGGCGTGTGCCCTGCATCACCTCTAGACAAAGGCAAAACAAATGGTGTTGGAACATCTTCATAGGCACATTGGTCCGATCCAACTCATAACGGGTGCTGACATCAGGAACCAACGGAAGGGGGAGAGCAGCATTTCCATGCATTTTTCCATGAGCCACCTTTCAAAAGGCCCACGTCACAGCAAAAGGACAGGACCAACATTGCTGTGTTTTCACATCCCCAGCAATGCCGCTGCTTCCTGCGCACGTTTGATTGTGTTGAGATGCGCCGTGGCCTCTGCCGCCTGTGCCAACGCGGCATCCCTCTCCATCTGCATCCGACAGACACATATGGAGCAACAGAAATGAATGGTGAAATGTTCTC
>SZWC01005821.1:48901-71336 GCA_023375785.1 Penium margaritaceum | reverse complement strand
GATGGGATGCGATGGGATGGGATGGGATGGGATGGGATGGGATGGGATGGGATGGGATGGGATGGGATGGGATGGGATGGGATGGGATGGGATAGGATAGGATAGGATCAGATGCAAGGGGATGGAATTGGATGGGATGGGATAGGAGATGATATGGGATGGGATGGGGTGCTTGGCCAGGCCAAGTGGGCCAAGAAAAACTGCAGTTGTAAGCAAACCAGCAGCGTGTTATGAGACAAGGTTTGAGGCCAGCGATGAATTTCCTCAAGTGCAAAACATTTTAGGATTGAAACTCGCGCTCTTGCGAAAGCCAAAACTCTGATGGATGGTGACCAGCTACAACTGTTCCACCAAGACAACACAGGAATTGTTACAAGTGTGTCTAAATGGCTCCAACCGAGAGTTACGGTGCAATACATCAGCAATCAAAGGCATGCGATCCAAGAAGCGGTCAATATTGTCCGGGATCGACGCACCGTATGCGCAACCCGTGGACGAGACAATACACCAACGTCGTTCACCAGTCCGACGCGTCCGCGCTGGATGCTGGGACCACTTATAGTCTACCTCTGCTAACGTCTCTCAGGAGCAATGTCGTCTGTGTGAATCCGCCGCCGTTGTCCACAACGTCAGCGCTCGTGAGGCAACACGACCAGCATGTGGAGCTAAATTGCAGTGTTTTACCGTCGTGTGGCGATGAGGCTCATCGAGTCCAGCCACGCCCCTCGCAGTCTTTGCATGATGGTCGTTGACATCTAGGCGGACAGCGGGAAGATCCCTCCTACTTTCGCAAATGGGTGTGGAAGGGTGCCGTCCAGCGGGACCTACCTTTCAACTTCGGCGAATCTCAGTGGCTGCAGAAAGTAGTTGAGCATGCAAACCAAGTAGCAGACCTCATGTCCGCGTAAACCATTGCTCACGACATTGAGCGGGTGTTCCCTTGCTTTCACAACGCTGTTCACGCTATGAAAACAAGGGAACGCCCGCTCAATGTGCGTCGGCAGGCACTTGTTTGCTGGATGGCTACACGTCCGAGGAAAACAAAAACTTCATTGACGTCACTGCCCATGGCATCCTCTGTCAACGTCTACTGTCCACCCTCATCGGCTTTGAGCCCCTGCGAGGCCCCCATGATGCGCAGAGACTGTTCAACGTCTTTCACATCGTCCTCGAGGACTATGGGTCATGGGACCATGTGCAATGCATCACAGTGGACACTGCCTCGTCTAACGTGTCCATGAAGTAGTGCTTCATAGTTGGGCAATGCCCCATTTTCAGCAAAGGGCAGTTCATCTAGCACACGATCGACGTGACCATGCCTCCAGCATGCTAGAGGCGTGGTCTCACGCCATTGGGTCCGCCAATATGCGTATCTCTTCTGGCCAGTGGCAGACAATCCCCCCTCCAATCCGCGATATCCTCGAGCCTTTCAAGGAAATGACCGACGACATTACTGGTGAGAATTACCCAACTACAGGCATGCCAATTCCATTCTATAACCTGCTACTCGACCACTTGAACCACCATACAGACCTCTACGACGAAGCTGTTGCCACCCACATGGATGACGATGTTGCAGCTCATTTCAACCCCGACCTCCATGGTGCCAAAACATCGTGCGACATCGGAGTGCTTTGCCGGTTATCACACCGGCGCCTACCTGGACCCGCACTTCAACCGCCACCATTTTAAGGACACGTCCAAAGACGAGGAGGGTGAGATGCATCCAGACGACCTGATGCGCATCGACTTGAGGTTGTTGGCCCCGTATGAGGCGGACTACACTGCCAACCAGCAATCTATGTCAGACGCTATGAACAACCTCGACGACACGGATACCCAAGTCAACCCAGACGACGTCATCACCGGGGCCATGCCACCAGCTGAGTACCATGGAGTGGCGGAGTCCATGCTGGACCCACTCTTGGGCGTGAGAAGACGGTGGCGCAAAAGGCGGCGGTGCAGCTGACGGCAATACAGCAGACAGAGTTACAACAGATAGAGTTGTAGTATACAGAGTTCCAGCAGACAGAGTTGCAGCAGACAAAGTTGCAGCAGGCAAAGTTGCAGTAGACAAAGTTGCAGCAGACAGAGTTACAGCAGATAGATTTGCAACAGACAGAGTTGCAGCAGGCAGAGTTGCAGCATACGGCGTTGCAGCAGACACAGCTACAGCAGACAGAGTTGTAGTAGAAAGAGTTGCACCAGAAAGAGTTCCAGCAGACAGAGTCATAGCAGACAGAGTTGTAGTAGAAAGAGTTGCAGCAGACAGAGTTGCAGCACACAGAGTTGTAGCAGACAGAGTTGCAGCAGACAGAGTTATAGTAGAAAGAGTTGCACCAGACAGAGTTGCAGCAGATAGAGTTGCAGCAGACAGAGTTGCACCAGACGGAGTTGTAGCAGACAGAGTTGTAGTAGAAAGAGTTGCACCAGACACAGTTGCAGGAGACAGAGTTGCACTAGACATAGTTGCAGCATATAGAGTTGTAGCAGACAGAGTTGCAGCAGACAGAGTTGCAGTAGAAAGAATTGCACCATACAGAGTTGCTGCAAATAACATTGCAGCCATTGTGGCGCTACTGGTCGAGGTTGCAGCTACAGGTGATGCGCAAGTAGCGACAAACCTTCCAGCCCCAGCAACAGCAAACCGTGCCATGAACGTCACCCCAGTCTGCTCCTCCTCTCGTCTGCGTGCACAACGTGAAGCTGCCCTGGACATCGATGTGGTCAGAGACGTCCGCCCCCGTGACTATGCCACTGTAAACGTCGCTCGTCCTGCTGAGGCATGTGTAAGAGGTCCAGAGTCACTCACTAGGACTGTGGAGAATCACATCATTGCACAAGCCTCCGCGATGTCTTTGCTGCCCCAAGCCTGTCACGGGGCTACCTCCAGGCAGAGTCCGCCCTCTAAATGAACATGGACCGCCTGGAGGAGGGTATAGACAGCTTTGCATTTTGGTATGCCAACTGACCACTTCCCCATCAATTTTGCTGCATCCATGGGCATCTTGCCTGTGCAAGCAACGCCAACAACATACGAGAGCTGTTTTTCTCGCGCACGCCACACCACGACCGATTTTTGTCATGGCATGCGCAAAAGCACCATGCTTTGCCTGCAGCTCATGAAGAGCTGGCTTACCATCCCTGACCTTCGTGACCTGCAGTGATGCGGTCATGTAGCATGGGTTATGTGATCAGACAACTTCTTCGTCTGTGAAGGGTTTCAAACTAGGGTAAGGGTTGGGAGAGGGAGGGAGGGAGGGACCCTAGCGATGTCTATGCTGGCACACACCGCGTGTCCCTGCATGGACCCATACCGTTGTACCATGCACCTGGACACATGACAGCGGATGTTTCCATATCCGTTGTCCCTGTTTTGATTTGCAAACTCTATACCCAGTTTGTGACAAACTCATGAATGAAAAGTAGTTTCAAGAATGTTTTAAGCAGTACGTACTTCTGTACAAGCATTGTAATCATTCCTAATGTGCCGTCTCTACTACGTCCACTTTTGAAGATTGAAGACACAACAATGATTCAGTTTTACAGCCTAGAAACCTGTGCCTCAAACAAAACGGCCAGGAAGTTGACTGTGGGTCCGGAGACACACGACTCGGTCTCTCGTGTGACACGAGAGACCAGCCTCTTGCGCCGTGGTGATCAACGCTAAGTCCCCAGTCTTGAGACACAAAAGCAACGATAAGAAGCTACAAGAGGGTGACTCTAAACTCTAAGTTGGAGCCCCTTATGTGTGTGTCACAGGCTGTTGATCAGACACGGCAGCGAGACTGCCATGACGCGGATGCCCGACTAATGGTCGAGGCTAATTCATCCAGCAGTTGGTTGGAATCTGTTGAATAAATCGTCTTGCAAATAACAAAACAAACAGGGAAAGCGAGCACAAGTTGCAGAATATTTGACAAAATATCTTAGAAGGACAGCCCCGTCATTCCAAATCAGCATTCTCTTTTCACAGCAAAGAGACAATCCAATACCTCCACCCATAGAGGACGTAGCAACCCACCCAGACATGAGCATGAGGGCAGCATCTGCAGGGCACGCAAGAAACAAAGGCAAAGCCAAGAGGGGAAAAGGACAGACGTTCCTTGCGTTGATATGAAATTTTGAAAAACTCCACCTTGGCTCGCCGGCTGACCCAGCACTGGTACTGGACGATCTCCACCTTCAGGTACACGCAAGAACATGCGTAAACTACAGCCGACACGTTGGTCCGAAAACCAGGCGAGTGCCTGGCACACCTGACGAACGAGCAGGGCGAGCACCACGCACGCCAGAGCACAGTGCTTGCCACTGGGAGAAATTTGGGTGAAGGGAAAACGGTGTGAAATGCAATGAAAACACTCAAATGAACTATGCTCATGCAGCGAATGCTTGACTTGCGTAGTAAGTGGTGGGAGTGATGTGCCTTGCTGCCCTGGGGAAACCCGACAGCGCTCATGATGAGCGGCTCATCACAATCGCCATGATGACGCAAACGCACAGGAGTTGCCACAGCATATCACATAGCGCTCTTCCATGTCATGCGGCTGTTGCCCTGCGAGTGAGCTAAGTCCCCCATCAGCATCAACACAACGCAGTGATTGCTGATGGTCGAACATCGACTTTCACACGTCCAACAACGTCAGCATTGCCGTCACAATGACGGCCATCGCTCTCAGCGCTTGTTGGCAAAGAACTGCTGCACTCCATTGACAAACGATGCTGTCCGCAGACGCTATGCGCTTTCACCTCCGGAAAAGGAGTCGTACCCGGCTTTCAACTTTGTTTTGGGAGAAATAATGGGAATCCCCGATTGTTCCTATTCACAAAGGAAATCCTTAAACTGCTCAGCCAAACTAATTAAAAATGTCTTTTATCCCCAATCCTTTTTTTATGATCCAAAGTGAAATGAAAATAAGTTTAAAAATAAAATAAAATAAAAAATAATTTTGCATCAATCTACTCTACTCCTCATGATCATGGAAAGTCACAAAGAGGGTGAGATTCCATCCTAGATGTACACAAGTCTTTAAACTTTTCCATTTGTAATTTCTATCATTAAAATTGTATCCAGTCATAATTATACCTCTTAAATATTATGCTGATCTGCCGAGGCATTTTGGCTACCTTCCTCAACCTTCAGTATTCCGCTCCCAAAGGTTCTTACACATTGGACCACTTTCTGGAACAGCCAAATGAAGTTTCGCACACAATATTGATGGTTCTATGCTGCTAGTTTGAATTCTTGACATTTGTAGAATTTCTTTTAACATGCGCCTGAATGGTCTCAAAGCCGCCCTACCTTCCGGCTGAATCTCTTAAAGCGACCACTCAAGACGTAGCGTTGCAGGAATCACTCAAATCAAACACCCAAGACCCCAAAAATGGCTCCTTCTGTTTCTCGTTATTGTATGTATGCACTCAACATGCCTGACAATTGTCATTGAAGTACACTTATTGCTAAACATAAACTATCTAGTTGTCCAAATTCCTCAAATCTTCTTCTGACCCACACCTTATACCTCTGAACCATCCACGTTTGGCTTGGCGAAACATTCATGTGTAGCGTTATGTAGGTGGTTCACCAAAATGAGATCAAAGCAAATTCATACTAGGATGCATGGAAAACTTGGAAAGTCCTATTTAGAAGTGATTCCAGATCAATTGCAACTTCTCAAACAATCACATACATGTGTACATGTGCAGACATAAAAAGGAGGCACAATAGAGGTCTTATGCACTCAAAATTTGGGATGACTGTGAAGTCGTGAAGTCATTGGCCATGGTAAACATCCTCCCTTAGAAGTTGTAGGGTGTCAAAATCAACATATAAAATGATAGGTGTGGATTTACAAAATTCCAACATTGTTAAGAAGTCCTTTGAACATTATCCAAATGTCTATAAGGCTCATGATGTTGTTTGTACCCTTCTGCAAGTTGGTTGAAGCACTCAAAACATGTTTTCAAACCCGAAATGGAGTTGATGGAAGCATCCAAGTGACTCCCAAAGGGATAAAGCAAATTGTGCCCAAAGGGATAAAGCAAATTGTGGCATTACGCCCGTCCAGACTTATGACCACGGCAATCATTGCAGGTTGTATGTAAGTTTGAGGTGTAGGGCCCTACTTGTATCACGAAAAGTACTTAGCGAATTTCTTCACAGTCCTTAGCAGCAAAAGTGTCCAGTTTGACCATTCTCATGGCACTTTTCCAATGACATGCGTCATAGTTCTTTACTCAACGGTATGGAGATTTGGGAAACAGGACGCTTTCGCAAAGACGGACCATTGAACCATAATTTCTCTGTCATATCCATAAAAATAATTGTGACAATATACAAACAGTCATTCCACGCATATTTTTCAGTATTTTTAGATAATGCTCATCTTAGCCATTAGGTTTTGTCATCATCTGAGAGCAGACGAGTCCTTAATGTCGTAGTTGAGAGTGAATTCCTTCCACCGATTCTACTGACTGCTCAGATTTGGTCAAGAATTTGTCACATTGAGTGCATGTAGGTCCCTGCGGATGACACATTTTCGATGTTCAAGACAGAATTACGACCATTTTTAATTTTTGTACAACCACAAGTATCTCTTTTTTATGCACCGTGTAATTGAGTTGTGGTCCATGCAATTTTAAGACATACTTATGGTGGGTTGTTTTGCAATGAGTTTCATGACATCGTCTCTGATTCCTTCATCAAATTCATGTTTTTTCCAAGGTGTCAGGGACTCAAACTTGCCACTCACAAGGCCGGCGCTAATTTTGAACCATGCCTCTAAAGAATAATGCTTCATTTCTTTCCACATTCCAATTGGAATGGAGAAGGTTTGAATATCCTTTCAAACCTATTCTAGCTTCTTCTTTAGAACCCTTGTGCATTGCAACCTGTTTTTCCTCCGTGTCTTAAGTCTTTCTTGGCTGTTGTACTTAGATAAAGTTTTATTATGACCCTTGAGAGTTTCTGAGATCAAATACAAAGTTAAATCCATGAAAACATATGTGGTTCATTGTGACGAAGTTTGAAACAAACATGATTCAGTAACATGGGTGCTTTATGAGCTTGACTCGTGTTAAATTGTAATATCAATAATCAATTCGCCAAAGCTCACCAAGAGGTCAAGGGACTTCAAGATAAGTGACCAATAATCAATGTGGGTAGTGGAGTTAATGACTTTTGTACGTTGGGGAAAGGACAAGGGAGGAGGAAGGGAGCGTGTTTCTAACTCCAGCCAACATCAATTACCGAAAACATCTCACATGACCCTCCCTTTGTTCTCCTTACCAGATCTCTTGATTCAGGACCTTGTTATTGAAAGATGCTTCATGAGGGGCGAGGGGACATATCATAAATGAAAGTCATTGTTTCTTGGCCAGCACTTTGAACTATGATACTTCTTGACTTCCAAAAGCAACCTCCTGACATTACTACAAACAATTCAAAAACACTTCATCATTAAAGAAAAAGGTTTATGTTCTCATATATGTACAAGATGCTGCGTGATCTCAATCTAGTAGGAAGAAACGGGCTTCCATTCAATGCATATGGGCTCTAGGATCCCCTCCCATAAACTACACATCCCCTCTCAAACCTCATGCCAATCATGAAAAAACAATTCATGTGATAAGCGTGTTAATCCCTTGTACAATGTGGAAGCTTCATTATCTGCACCAATAACAAGAAGATCAAGGCTAACCTACATGACGTTGTTCATCATGAGAACCACCACCATCATTGCCTGCAAAACATTAAGCCTATTATAGATTTACGATGTCTGACTACATGGAGTCCCTCACACTATCATGAGTCATCATGACGGGGGAAGAATCCTACACAATTCGTAAATCACTATGGTAGTCTAATCAAGACGACATAGGTGTTTTTTACTTTGAATGATGATCAGTTAGTGAGGACACATGGTAATCAATAGGTTTTCAACCTCTTCGCTCACATGCAACTCGGCATCAATGGCATCGATAGGCAAGGTGCCAATCAAAATTGTCCTAGAAAGTTGTAGATGATTTGCATCGTACCTCAAGCCACCACCAAAATCTCTAGTTTTTGGTTTAAAAAAACAAGACCTTTTTAATAAACGAGAGAAGACAAGAAAAAAAATTGTGAATATCTTAGCTGTAATGATGCGTGAAACATTGACACTTACCGCATCCTTTTCTGTAATTGTGAGAACAAGACCGTGGAAAACAAAATGCCAATATTTGGCAGCAATTGAGATCAAGAAAATGCATGTATTGTATGTTGCCAAAATTTTCCTATCTAAATGCATAGCAGTTCACGCTCTCTTCCAATATAGAAAACTCAAGAACTATCAAGACCCCGACAATAACATCTCCAGACGGGAGGAACCCCTACTACCACCTGCCAACATGGAGGATGCGATGGAGTCCAACATGGAGGAAATCCATGGAAACCAATGACAAGAAAGGTTACAAAGTACCTCATCAAATGCCGAGTCCATGATGCAATTCTTGAAAAAGAAGATCTCTCCAAAATCCTTAGAGACGTCAATATTGTAGTTGAACACTATTTCACTAGTATCGGCCATTCATATAAAACATGTCAAGGCATCGTGGCTAAACAACAGGTACATTTACAACTTTAAAATTCTGAACTCGGTTTGTGGAAAGTCACTCCACTCAAATTGTGGCCCACCCACCACCAAAGTTTGAGGTATGGTTAATTAAGGTCATTTCAAGTACTTCTATTTCAGTGTGTCACTTCCATCCGCTCCCTTTGAAGGTAATGCATCGCACCTATCCTAGACACTCCTCCCATTGTGTATACGAGTAGTGCACTTAATTCCTATGTGGCAAGAACATTTTATTCCTAGAAAGGACCTCAGTGCGTGGAGCTACTGTATGTGACAAGTGTGCTTGGTCAACACATAATGCACCAAAAACGCACTCAATGCGATGTTTTATCATACATGAACATACACTCCTTGTTAAAACTCTTTTTTTATTGTTTCATGTAGTGTGTTCTTGTCTTATGTGGGTGAGTCAAGATTCCTTAAACAACACGATCCATTACGTTGGGTTACTGTATATGGCAAGTGAGCTCATGGTCCATATAAAAATAGATTACGAGTGCGCTCACAACACCATTTTGTCTCATGTGACTAAGCGCTCCTTGAGCACACTCATTTTTATTTCTTGCATCTACTACATTCTCATCTTATGTGGTGCATAAGGGTGTCTTGTATGAGAGGATAGTGCCCTAGATTAGTACATATGGCTAATGCGCTTACCGTCCATATCAAAACAAAGCAAGATCACCCCTAGAATGTTGTTTTTGTATGAGTACCATGTGTAGAAGGCTTCCATTGCTCCATTTCCTTTAATATGCAGGTTTCTCTCCGTAGAATTCATAGACGTATATAGAGAGTCAATCATCATTGTGTTGGAGTTACTAGCAAAGTGCATATGTTGACAGTTGTCGTTTTGTATGAGAAAGTGCATTTATTGCACACTAAGTGTGCAATTGCAGTCCTCTCACATCAATCAATGGGGGAACCACTAGCTGAGTAAGAACCAAACCGTTGTTGTTTGCGAGGACTATACAAGAATTTTTACGTGAAAACCAAAACAGTTTGGATTTTCTTAATCCTCAACTTGAATTTAGATTCATGTTGAAAGGGGGGTAGTGAACATGAAGGAGCCACGGTGCAAACTCATTGATTCAAGGGGGCAGAACAACAAAAAAGAAGCAATTTGTAATAGAATATGTCATAAAGAATAAAACATGATGGTAAACATAGTGTTTTGTTGAGTTAGATAACACGCTTACAAACTTGTATTTGTAAAGTGGGAAGAAGAGTTTACGCTTGGAAATGTTTGTAACCTGTCTTTTAGCATATTGTTTCCAGTACTTGAAGAAGACACACTTTATGAAGTTCAAATGCAACTAGTGCAATGACAGAAAAAAATCTACATCTTAAAACATTTCATGGCCCAAAGTTCATCATAGGAACCACGGCTTCTATCGTTTGTGTGAAAAATAGATTAGTGAAACGATGGAAGAGGTCCCAAAGGGGACTTTTGATCCTCGGCCATGTCCATCGCTAAGAATGACAGGTTTCCAAGGCAACAAGAATCATTCCTGAGAAAAACTACTCGAGGAAAATATCAAACGTCAACTTAATCCAACCTTGCTCCATGGAAGCAAACATGGATTGCAAACTTCTCAACATATCGGATGTACTGGATCTTGCACTCGGTTTTTGATAAGTACACTTGTCTACACAAAAACATCACACTCATCCATATGCACTATGTATCAAACTAGGGGGACCCTAGCGAAGAAATGACCAAGTAACACCAGTGGAAGATACTCAAGATACAGGAACAATCAATTGCTCTCAATGCCTCCCAACGCAGAGACTTGTTGGTTCTCATTCCTTGAAAAGGGGAAATCAACCAAGAGGCATTCAATTACACCAATCTAGTGTACAACGATGTCTATGAAGCACAAGCCTTCAAAATCTCCACGTGTCACCTAGACATGAAAAAGACATGAATTCAAGAAACAGGACAGAGAATGATGAAGGAATCATATAGGTCAACAAACCAAAACTTGATCGCCTCAAGAATGAAGAAACATGATACGAGAGATGTACATATGCAATGTTCTTCTCTTTTTACTAAGATGATAAGTCTAATATCTTCATTGAGTAATTGAGTAGGTGGGGATTGGAGGGGGAACAGAGAGAGGGTGAAAGAGAGAGAAAGAGAGAGAGAGAGAAAGAGAGAGAGAGAGAGAGAGAGAGAGAGAGAGAGAGAGAGAGAGAGAGAGAGAGAGAGAGAGAGAGAGAGAGAGAGACAGAGAGAGAGAGAGAGAGAGAGAGAGAGAGAGAGAAAGAGAGAGAGAGAGAGAACGAGAGAGAGAGAGAGAGAGGGAGAGAGAGAGAGAGAGAAAGACAGAGAGAGAGAGAGAGAGAGAGTGCGAGAGAGAGAGAGAGAGAGAGAGAGAGAAAGAGAGAGAGAGAGAGAACGAGAGAGAGAGAGAGAGAGGGAGAGAGAGAGAGAGAGAAAGACAGAGAGAGAGAGAGAGAGAGAGTGCGAGAGAGAGAGAGAGAGAGAGAGAGAGAGAGAGAGAGAGAGAGAGAGAGAGAGAGAGAGAGAGAGAGAGAGAGTGTGAGAGAGAGAGAGAGATAGAGGTAGGGACATGGATAATTGATAGATATTACTAGAGATAACAAGATAGTGAGTGGAATCAGACATGGGTGTCTTATAGTTCACTAATGGAATACACTAGTTATCTAGTGCACGCACTAGTTTTCAATAGGAAAACTAGTACGTGAGAAGGCTACAATTGGGCATACATTTGACGTTTCTATCCTTTCCTTGGACTTAAAAGAGGGGTTCTTGGCTAGCTTCCCTTGCTTACCAATTTCTTTCTTGACATTTTGTGGGAGCTCAACCATCTTACAACAGGGACAAAAAGATTTTAGTGGATGTTATGAGAGTCTCGATGTGGTTGATTTAACTGTGCTACATCTTTGTCATTAGACATCGACAAACCTCAAATATGTATCTATGACCTAGAAATCTCCCACACTGTCTACAAGGTTTCACATTGTAACCAGTGACATTTTTGTTGAAAAAGTATTCCACTCGCCAAGCGCTTATAAACATGCATCATTTCCTCTTTTCTTAATGTATGTCTAAAATATGTAAGATAATACTTATCAAAATATATATGCGATTTCTTAACATGTTTTAACGCATCAAAAATTGAATAATTATGTTTTCTTCACTGAACATTTCTTGTGATCTAATAACGAAGTCATCTGCATAGTAGGTGATGGAGTTGGGGAGATCATTTAAAAAAACATGTATGATACATTTTTTCCGGACAAAGTCCTTGAACTCCAAACATATACTTTTTCATCCTTACACTTGTACTGCACCATAAATTCACTTCAACAATTTCACATGTTTTTGAAATTTTGGCCACCTTGCTTACCAACAATGTTCCATTCCAAGTGTTTCAAGCATGTGTGACCAACTTATAGAAGTTCCACCACGTGCACCATGATCCTTCTTATGAATGATTTGACAATGTTCAGTGGAATTTGTGATGCCACTAGAATTAACAATTATAAAAAAAAATATTCTAATAACCTTTAGCTTCTAATCCATGTTTTTTAACTTGTAGATAATTTTGCATACTTTGTAAGCAGTGTACTCACTGAAATCCAAAGATCTTGACCATGCCTCACTGTGGTCAGAATTCTTCAATGTTATGCTAAATAAAAAAATAATTCCTTTGTGTGGGAACGAGGCAGTCTAAAAAAATCATTCTATTGAATTCGTGAGACTTCAGACGCAGTGTAGGCCTCCTCTATTACGCTTCATGCCACCAATGCTAAACATGTATGTCTTACAAAACATATGAACAAAGTAAGCAAGCGAGGGTGTTTTATTCAATACATTTCATCCACATGCCATTTTGGGTGAGATGAGTAAAGAATGAACTGTCTTGAACATTTATGAAAACAAAATTAGAAACCTTAAGTGAACTAGATAATGAAACCAGAGATGGAGTATTGTGACCCAAATCCCTCAAATTTGAGAAACAATTCTCATAATGAAAAAAAGGATTAAGCACCTCCCATGCCAATTATAATACAAACAAAGGTTCTCATATACGCAAGTTGTGTAATCAATGGTTCAGAGGTAGAAGATAGCAAAGCAATTGCAATAAGTGGACGAGTCAATGTATGAGGTATGTGGATCCATGGATCAATGGATCACTAAAAAATTTGACCACAAATCAGGGTGCACCCCCAATCCCATAACAACTCGTTAGTGGATCCATTGCAAGTGAAGCTTTCCATGGTTCTCAAAAGAAGGAAAGAGGTATCAAGTGTCTGAAAAATGATGTGTAAGGAATAATAGATTATGAATATGATGGGAAGACCCAACAATTTGACACTTCATCTTACAACGTGAAATGTCATCTTGCTATTTCATATTCACAACAATAGATGAACACAAACCATCATTGAAGACTAGAATAAGGTACAAAACATTGCAGCCACATGATGATTCCCATGATCCATGGAAATCATTTTCATCTTTGATCGTTCTTCATTTGGAGTGGTAAGTTCCAACATGGCTTTTTCTGTATACAGTTGAGTACACTTATGATTTCATTACGAGAATTGGTACATTAATTTCGTTTGAAATTCAGCCAGGGATCAATCAAACATGCTTACACACTTAAATGACCATCCATTGTTAATACAAGCCATTTTCCTTAGCTAATAAGAAGAATACGAGAAAATGAAAGCACCAAAAACCTACAACTAGGCAATGGATGATCTTTGGGTCTATACGTGAGTAGATTTTGTGATTTTATGTGAATACATACTACCCTTTACTTGCATCCACGTTTCCATGTGGATCTGGTAAGGAATTGCTTCTATATGTCAAGTTCTCCATGACGTGCATTTCACTGGCACGAAGTTTTTAAAATGCAATTTTAGCTGACTACACCAACGTCTTGTGTTCCATATCAGAAGTAGTTGACAACTTCAACATGTAAGAATTTTAAAAATAGGGATTATAGACCATGCTTACCATTTTCACTTCTGAATGGTGGACGATCTTTATGAAAATCAACCGTGGTTTATCTGGAGCCCTATGTTTTCTAGGTGAGTTTCGTTGTATCCTTAAGTGACTTTATGGTTTTGTACAAGTCACAGTCATTGAGTACCTTGGACCTTGATCATGCCTCATTGGTGAGGCACCATGAAGGTTAATGGAAGTTTCAACGGTTTTTTTGTTCACCAATGAAAGCATTCCATGAGTTGCATTTGCAACATTAGAAGATAAGAGTATTATTTAACACAAATTGCACAATTCTAGCTTACATAATAGTCCTTACTTTTGGATTCATTATCACTCAACTACCTTTTACCTCTTATTTTTTTAACCATTTAGCTCGCAAAAATGTTTATTACTGGACAATAGTCCTACACAATGATGTATAGACAACTTCACATATACAAGTGGCTAATAATTATTACATAAATAACATCCACTACTAATGATTTCAACCTCCAAAGAATTTACTATGGAATTTAATATGGACAAACAACAATTGATGATGAATAAGAATTCTCAAAGTGTTATCATACAAAGCATGACTGGCTATACGCCAAATGTTATTACAACAAAAAATCTTATGACCAATCACGTGATGATTCCCTCACCCCCGATTAAAGCATGTCTGGACAACACTTGCAGCAAAGGCACAAGAATGCAAGTATAAGTAAATGATAGTGTGCACAACAACTATCAAAACATAAGAGCCTCCACAATCATTGAAGCTAATAATTAATAAGGCATTGAAATATTTTTATAGTTTGCGGTCACATAAAAAAGTCTTGAGCAAAGGAAACATGCAACTCTAAAGTGAACCCAAAATCCAACAAACCTTTCCTGAGTCGTTTGATTTTACCAAAGCAAATGGAGAGACAATGCAGGTGTTTTTTAAAATTTAAGGATTCACTTAATAGACTATCTATTCAAATATGACAAGAAGAATATTAACTCCATCACATTTCTTTCAGAGGCACAACTTCACTTTAGAGTTCAAAATAAACGGTAATACAATGAGAGAGAGAGAGAGAGAGAGAGACAGAGAGAGAGAGAGAGAGAGAGAGAGAGAGAGAGAGAGATATGATTAATTACTCTACATAATTTTCTTCCATCATTAAGAGTACGTGTAATACCTGTTTAAGAGATTAATATGACCTCAAAATGTTTTGCTAAATCTATTTTAGGACTAAAACAACCTCACGAATGTTATTTTTCATGTTTTAAGTTGTTTCATCAGACATTTGATGCACCTTGCAAGTTGTAACAACTTCATTAAGAGTCTTATGTGCAAAATTTCATGTCTCTTCATTGAAAATTATTGTAATCGCAACATCACACTAAATGAATTCTACTTTTACTATTGTAATAATCTCAGGTTCAACATTCTGGAAGAAATTGCAATCTTTGGCCTCCAAGTTCAAATTTTGTGAATAGTAGTTGAAGTAGAAAAAAACAAAACAACACTTAAAAATCTCTAATGTAACATTCCAAGAGTTTGAAAACATAAAACAACAAATCCTAACGTGGTAACATAAAGTCATCGTTTACGAAGACCTCAATTTTGATAGAAATTAGCATTGTCCAACATCTACCAGAAATAAAAACCAACAGAACGTGTCTTTACATACTATCACAAATGTCAAATCTAGATAAAATTGAGGATATTTAGTCAATAAAATCGGAGGATTCAGGAGAATACAAATGACTTGTGTAGATAGTGAATCTGCCTTTTTCTAAAAAAGCAATAAGCCACCCACTCCTCTAGCTAAACTACTCACAACAGGAGAGATGAGGGTTTGTGAGATCACACAGGTGGACAAGGTGATTGGGGGTGACTAATCATCGGTTTTTTTAATGCAATTGATAGACTGTATTTGTATAAAGCAGTGATGGCGTACCTAGTTGGAGGAGATTTTACACCGTTTTTAGAATGAAATGATTGAAGAGCTACGTTTGAAGATAAAACAAGGTGTATCTCAAAGAAAAGGGATTCTTAAGAGGCTCAGGATGCATCTAAATGTAAAACAATGTTTCTTGTATATGGACACTAGCATGATGTGGAGATCTATAGGATTTGCTTGCCCAGTGATTAGAAAAGTATCATCATGTGGGACATGTTCTCTGTCCATAATCTAAAATTTTGGCTAGACCATTCCATTTTCCTACATCTTCCTTCATAAAGAAAAATAACAATTATTTCTCATCAATCTACTGAAAAAATATATACAACCATAGGAATCTCAGAAATGAGCAACCAAAGAAGCATTGATGTGGCAAAATTTTGACATGATACATGGACCAAAAGTATGACTTATGCTCGTGGAACCTAGTGGGGAAAGCAAGATAATACTATAATCTTATGGCCCCATCACTCAACTTTGATGAAGTTCATGAAAATATTCATGGACTTTATAACAACTGTTTAAAGTGTTTTTATGGGTTTCTAGTAACAGTGGATCGTTGATCATCACATCAACTTGAAACCAGATGAACCTATCCCATGAGCGACCTTGTGCTAGCTTAACTCGAATAGATGGACAAGATGTTAAAGGAGGGATCATCCTACCTCCCAATGTAACCCTTAACCACACTAAGATCTTCAATGTAAGCAGAATCTAGAAGATGTTGGTGTGCATGGAAGACTGACCACCTGATGAAATGCTTATTGAGAAATGATCTACCCTTTCTCTCGCTTACAAACATTTTGACCAAATTCGTGGATCCCAGGATTTGAACAAAATTTATTCTTAGAACAACCATCATCGTACATATGTTAAAGGCATAAAGAAGATCATGTTCTGAAACTCTTATGGATACTTTGAGTTCATGGTCGTACTATTTGAACTCACGAATACCCCCTCTATGGAACCAATGAAAAACTTGTTATGACAGATTTTCATCGACATTAGTTTTTTGTACCTTAAGGATATCTTGTTGTACAACATACATTTCTTAGAAGTTTTTGGGTTACATGAAAAGAGAAATTCTATGTAAAACGTTCAACTTAGGACTGTAGTGACTATTCCACTAGGTTTTGGGCATAATACTACTGATGTGTGGATCGCCATAGACCCATTAACAATGATGGCAGTTCCAATTTATCCAACATTGACAAGTGGTTATGTAATCAGCAATGTACACCGTCATTTAAAATGCATGCCTCTACTCTATTGACCACAACATGATTTTGTTGAAGGTCCTTGCATACTTAGTTGTGCACTCACCTCTATCCAACTATTTTTCAATCATTGCACGGGCTTCTATCACACCCAAGGGCACCATATGCCTGAAGAGTATATCATTCTCCTACTCTTATGAAGTTTTCCCATCACGCTTGCCACTTTCTTTAGCACTCAAAATCACATGTTTGCCAGTGGCCTTATCTTGAAAATAGTTACTTTGTTGCTAGGTGAGACCTTAGAATTATCTTCCCCTCATACTAGATGATGATGGAAGGATGGAGTGCACGCAACAACCCAATAATTAATTTCAAGTTCCAAGCATCAACTTGTGTAATACAGAGGTTTCCAAGTCAAACCCGCCATCCCATACAAAATATTATATAGACATGTGAGATTTTTCATTTGATTGCAGACTTATGTTTTAGTTAGAATTATACTCGCTTCGTTCCAATGGCCGACGACACGGGCCTTACCAACATGGAGCTTCCCATTTGGCCACGTTGACCATGTTCCTTTGCCATGTACTCTAGAGTTGAAGAGATGAACGAGGAATTACATTCTTATGTCTGGAAGACATGCAATAGTTTACCTAAAGAAACTTTGGCGCTCGAGCTTGTAGCCTCCACATCAGGTGCAACATGTGACGTAGATTGTTCCTACATATATTTTGTAGTGGGCATTGTTGTAGGTGCCACGAAGGGTTTTCTCTAAACCCTTGCTCCCTCAAGAATTTGGATACCAAGATTAGTGGGGGTAGCTCCGTCCACCTGCTTTATAGGCCTATTGATGATGCGCATTCTACCTTGTTTTTTGTAGGCTGGCCTCACCACGTGTGCTGCAAGTGCACTTCTTATGGTTCATGGTACCCTAGCAGGAGACTTCTCTGCCATATGATAATGCATAAGAAAAGGTAGTACGTGGTCGTAGAAAGCTTCAAAGCACTTAGCAGATAAATGGGCAAGGGGATTGGAGTCTAATCCAATGTAAAGGCATGAAAAATGGGATACATGTATACATTATGGTGTCATGATTCTTTGTCGGCCAATGTGCCACATGATTCTCATGACTAGCGCCAAGATTGTTGATGCACCTACTTATGGGCACACACATCGGATAATGGAATGGACTACAACCACGCGTAACTGGAGTGGTATTGATTCATTTCATTCCATGAATTTTACTGTTGCAATCAAATTCATGAAGGACTCCTGCCAAATTCTGTGGCCAACCGAAACTCTGCCAAAAATTAGGTGTCCAGCAATTTCTTACTTCAAAACATGAATCTACATGAGTGGACCAATGAACATGCTAGCTGTCTTGTACACTGCTGGCGTACCGTTGAGTAATAGCAGGCGGTGAGTCTGCGATGATCGCCCTATTTAAGGCGCGAAAAAGAGGCAGTTGAGGCCACATCTTGTACATAACTACTCTTTACGTGCTACTGCGCCTCAAGAAGATATGGTGGTGGAAGTTTAAAGACAATATCTTTGGCTAGTAAGACTTCGCCAAGTAATGCCTCTAACTAGAAAGTGGATGAAACTATTTTTGGGGTCTAGAACTACAAGAAACGTATTCGTGATGCCTAGAACTACTTTCCGCGCTTTGACTTTTATTCCGATGTGTCGGTCTGAACTCAACCGACATGTGGAGGAAACCGCAAAGTCTGTAGTTCAAAAGAGGTGTTCTAAGAAATAAAACAGAAAACAAGAAAACAGTGATAAAAAATACAAAGAAATGGAATGAAAACAAGGAAAGGATGCGGAACAGATGTACCAATGATTGAAATGTAATTAAATAGAATATTTATAATAAACATTATCATATGACTTTTCCTTCTGATGAACAGAATCAATATAACAAGCATTTTAACTTGAAGTAGTTGTATTCATATTGAAAACTACTAATATGAAAGGAGCTGGAATTTCTAAATATATGTATATATATAGTTTGTTTTCTTCAAATTTCCAACGTAATAAATTCTAAGATATCAGAAAAGGCAAATAATCTATAAAAATGTTAATATTGAAAATAGTAAAGTTAAAAAGATGAAATAAATCATGTTCTGAACTTATCTTACCTCTATACAACCCCTTATACATGTATTAAATTCATTGAAATTTCAATTTAAACTAATGGAAAAATAAAGACATGCATAAACATTGTTTTATTCACAAAACACATGCATTGACTTCATACAAGAGCTATTTCACTTTCTTGCATGCATATGTCGAATTAAAATTTGAAAGGATGATTTTTTTATTAAAAAGGGTTGAATTAAATTTTTTAGGTATTGGAAAATTTAATTCATCCTTATTTTGTCATGAATTAGTCAATAGTTTCATCCAAGAATATTTTTCAGATGAATTCAAGTTAAAAACTGATCATTATAATATTAGTAGAATAAAAAATTATAAAATTAAAAAACGAAAATGTATTACTATTTGTATTTAAAAGTATCATTACGTTTTTTCTGTAGTGCTTTCATGATAAGTTTTGTTTATTCACACATGATAATGTACTATGTTGAAAAACCAAATAATTATGGGAAATGTTTTCATGAAACGGAATGAAAGACAAATATGCTTGAAAAATGTGGTGATAGACTATCATTATGAACTTTAGGATTAAGACTAATTTTTAACTTTTCTTTTTTTATTATAAGTTGAGATATTCTAATATACCATAGAAAAGAATTCTTGTTCCAAAATACATGAATATATACATATATACATGAATACATATAAATAGCACAATATTTATTGTTAATATTGTGTTAAGATGTTTAGTGTGTGCATTCATGTGTTTATTTAGTGATGATGATGTGTTCCTTCAAGCGACCTTATACATAGTCTTTCTTAAACATTATTACTATTTCTTTTCTTTCCTTATAAGTTTGGATCCCATCCTTCTTTCCCTTTGATTGCGGTATTTGTTTTCATTGCTGCTTTCTTCTTTTCCGTTTTCGTAGTTAGAACACCCCATCAAATAACAACAAAAATGGAAAAGAAGAAAGTAGCAATGAAAACAAACACCACAATCGAAGGAAAACAAGGATGGGATCCGAACTTATAAGGAAAGAAAAGAAAGAGAAATAATGTTTAAGAAAGACTGTGTATAAGGACGCTTGAAGGAACACATCATCACTAAATAAACACATGAATGCACACACTAAACATCTTAACACAATACTAACAAGAAGTATTATGTTATATATATATTCATGTATTTTGTAACAGGAATTATTTTCTATAGAATATTAGACAATCTAAACTTACGATAAAAAAAAAGAAAATTTGCAGCTTATCATTAATCCTAAAGTTCATAATGATAGTCTATCACCACATTGTTCAAGCATATTTGTCTTTCATTCCGTTTTATAAAAACATTTCCCATAATTGTTTGGTTTTTTAACATAGAACATTATCATGTGTGAATAAATAAAACTTATCATGAAAGCACTACAGAAATAACGTAATGATACTTTAAATAAAAATAGTAATATAAATTTCCATTATTTCTTTTTTCAAAAGTTTTATTGTAATTAATTATAACAATCAATATTTCTATTTGGAGTCATTGGAAAAAATTTTTTCGATGAAAATATCAAAAAATTCATGACAAAATAAGGATGAATGATAAATTTACAATAATGTAAAAAATCTAATTTATTTTGTTTTTAATAAAAACTCATCCTTTCAAATTACAAGTCGACATATGCATGCAAAAAGTTTAATAGCTCTTTTATGAAGTTTCAATGTATTTTTTTATGAATAAAACAATTTTTACGCATGTGTTTATTTCTCCATTAGTTTTAATTGAAATTTGAATGATTTTAATACATATTTGATGGGTTATGTAGACTTATAAAATGTTCACAAAATGATTTTTTCCCTGAACTTTAGTATTTTCGTTATTAAACGTTTTATATTTTTTTTTGTTTTTCCCGATATCATAGAATTTATTACGTTAGAAAATTAAAAAATATATATTGTGTATTGATAAATTCAAGCTCCTTTAATATTAGTAGTTTTTAATATGAATGTAACCGCTTTAAGTTAAAATGCTTGTTATATTGATTCTGTTAATTAGAAGGAAAATTCATCTGATATTTTTTACTATAAATATTCTATTTAATTTCATTTAAATCATTGGTATCTCTGGTCCGCATCCTTTACTTGTTTTCAATCCGTTTTTTCGTATTTTTTATCACTGTTTTCTTGTTTTCCGTCTTATGGCTTAGAACACCTCTTTTGGACTACAGACTTTGCAGATGTCAGTTTTCAGCTCGATACATCGGAGCCGAAGTCGAAGCGCGGAAAGTAGTTCTAGGCATCGCGAACAAGTTTGCTGTAGTTCTTGACGGCGAAAATAGTTTCATCGACTTTCTAGTTAGAGGCATTACTTCGCGAAGTCTTACTAGCCAAAGTCATTGTCCCGGAAGTTCACCGACTTCAGAGCTCGTTGTTCTCTCGCAAGCCCTCCTTTCCCAAGGAGAGTTGGAAGGAGGAGTGTTCTACAATCCCATTCTGGCTCCTCCCGGGGGGGACCCAGAACCGACTGCGGGGCTCAGCCTTTCCGGGGGGGACCCAGAAACGACTGCGGGACTCAGAACTGGGTTTCAACGAGCCCCTGCTCGGCGTGGTCTCGTGTTCCCCGCACATGTCCACCGGTGTGCCCTTGCGTTGCTGTCTAGGGGAAAAACGCCGCAATGGGGTTCGGGAGAGGAGAGGCGGCGGAAGCTGAGCCCTCACGATCTGGCCTTGGCTCGTTGCTGGCGAAGGGTGGGCCGCGCGGTTGCGCGCGGGGCGATTGCTTGCGCGGCGTAGCGAGGGGGAGGAAGCGCCACGCCGACAGAGGGAGGGAGAAGATGCGGGCATGGTGGTTCTGCCGGTCCACGAGGTTACTCGCCATCACGTTCGCGCTGACGTCGCTGTTCGTGGCGTCTGCAGCGCTCACTGACGAGCCTTCCAGTGAGTGGTCGTCGAACACACCACACTAGGCTTGCGTGCGATGATAATTGCACACAAGCCTTGGGTCTTGTGTTTTTACTTCGGTTCCGGATGCGTCGGCTCATCCTCAGGGGCTGCTCCTGCACTCCATCTGAAGCCTGCCTGCAATCGGGTGGCTCCATCTGAACAGTAGTGCAATTCCGTACTTTCTTGTGAAGACAGTGAGCCAGACGATTTTAGATCAAGACAAATCTGCGACCAAGTGGCTGCAGGACAGGACATGTGAAGGGCGACGAGCCGTCGAGGGGCGGGGGGATTCTGATTGTTTGTTCGTCGGCACAATGAATAACAATGAACAACATATGTTCACGTTCGCAGAAAAATCTCTGTTTGGAAGGAGCATTGCTTAGTGGACATGCACTGGATTGAAGTGGATCTCTGTCAGCAGGCACGAACATGCATGGCTGCTAGGGCCTTCTGAACAAGAGAGGAGTGGATGTGAGCACAGGGAGGACTGCTTTGACTCGCATGATGAAAGACATGATGATTGTCATGGAGATTCCCTCCTCCTCCTCCTCCTCCTCCTCCTCCTCTTCCTCCTGTGTTGTCACCGTTCCCTTGCAGGAGACACTGTTCCTCTCAACCAGTGTCTTGACCACAACGTCGCAGGCAGCA
>SZWC01005821.1:0-18198 GCA_023375785.1 Penium margaritaceum | reverse complement strand
AGCAATTGATACATTTGTGTAGCTGCTATTGCTGCCGTTGCTACGCGGCACAACGGCTACTGGTATTACTGCTGCTGCCGCTTATGCAACTGCTACGAATGCTAGCGCTGGCCGCTCCTGCGGCTGCTGCCGCAGTTGTTGCTATTGGTGTGAGCAGTTGCGCTGTCGCCACTACTCCTACTGCGGTTGTAGCACAGCTGTTTCAGCTGCTACGTCTGCTGCTGCTATTGGTGTTACCGCTACAGTTGCTAATGCTGTTGTGTGGGACTCACCGCCCCTGTGGTGTTCACGTGCAGACGCTTCATGCTCCCTCACTCTGAGGTGGCGTGGCGCCACGTGGTGCGTTCTCTTTGCGTTCCGATCACAGCTACTGCTTCTGCTGCTCACATGCCCCCCATGTGCTTTGATACCAAATTGGAAATATTTTAGGGCATGCATGCCCATGTGAAAACAAACATGAGCTCTGTGTGTGAGTGGAATGTAAAATGGAAAACATTTGGCAAAGTCTAGAACGCACAATGAATGGAGACTACACTAGAGTGCAGGTTGGGACAGAGGCGGTATTGATGCAGCGTGCGGGCTTCCATGCATGTTGCTTAGATTGCTACCCCCTCAGTCTGCTGCTCTAGAGTCTAAGTCTGAGTGCTCTGGATTTGTTATTGAGAAACGCGCACACTAGTGTTAGCATCAGAAGGCAGCTGAGAACTGGAAGTAACTGATGAGGAGTAAAGAATGAGCAACAATGGGAGACCCCTCCGATGCGAACGCAGTCGTGTGTTCAGAATCAGCTAGAAAAATTGCAGTAAAGAGTTATGACTGCCCGAATCCTGGCAGTGCCTACAACGGTCCATGATGCCAAACAGTGCCACGCAGCAAGCGACATGGACCCTAGGTAGAGCATGATGCTGCAGACGTAATGGCACAGTCAGAAACATCGTTGGGTGTATGCAGACAGCATCTGCGGTGTCCGTGACCGCCGGCGGCCCGACCACCGAGGAGGGAGGAGGCTGAGCCAAGGATGCTCAGCTCCATCGGCCTCCTCCCTCCAGCGACATGCCAAACAGTGCCACGCAGCAAGCGACATGCAACATGATGGATGCGACGGACTAACGCAACTTGGACAACAGACACAACCACACACTCTCACACGCGCCTGAGCCAAGGACCACGTACTAAGCCTCAGCAGTGCTGCATGCAATGCACCTCTACTTGCCACCACGCCAGGCCACAACCGTGCCGCCGATCAGAAAGATCCATTCTGTGCGACTCTTACTGTCTAGACTCCCGGCCCAGTCACTGTCGGTGTAGCCCACCGAGACAATAGACGGCTGGCGGTGGAACATGAGACCTCGCCAAAGAGTCGAGACGACGTAGCACAGTACTCGGAGTGTGGCCTTGAAGTGGAGGTGATGCGGCTCCTAAGAAAACTGAGCTAGGAGGTTGACGGCGAACGTGATGTCTGGGAGCATCGCTGTTGCCAGGAACATCAGTGACCTGATAAATCGCAGATACGTGGTCACGTCAACTGGCTCCCCCATAATGGCTGGGTCAGGACTCTTCAGCTTCACCTCGCCATCAGCTGACATGGGTGAAGATGTGCTGGACACGAGGGGCAGGTCCTCGGGGAAGCGAGTGGAAAGGGTCTGTACATAGGCAGCGTGGTGGATGTGCAGGATGCCCTGGGAGCGATCATGCTCAAGCTCCATGCCCAGGGAGACTCGAACATACCCGAGATCGTTCATCTTGTAGGTGGTGTACAGCAGGTCCTTGACATGCTGGATGACACCCATGTCAGGTGATGCAATGAGGAGATCATCAAAATAGACCAGGACAGCGACGAGGGTTTGGCCTTGCGGGCTGATGAACAGTGTGGGGTCAGCGGTACTGCGCTGAAGGCCGTCGCGAAGGAGCGTGCTGCTGATCTCCTGGTTCTAGTACCGAGGCCTCTGCTTACGGCTGTAGAGGGCCTTCTGCAACTACAAGACTCTCCCCGTACCGTCATTGATGCCTGGAGGCTGCACCATGTAGAGCTCCTCACCCTCCAGTGAACCATGGAAGAAGGCGTTGCTCACGTCCATCTGATGCAGTTCCCACCCATGCTGGGCAATCAGACTGAAGAGAACTCGGCTTGTGGAGAATCGGCCAACTGGGGTAAAGATCTGATCGTAATCGACCCCAGAGACCTGAGCAAACCCCTTGGCTGTGAGGCGGACCTTGTGCTTGTCCAAGGACCCGTCGGACTTCCATTTGCGCTGAAAGACCCACTTAGCACCGATGGCCTTCCAACCTGGAGCGAGGTCGACGAGGTCATACACGTGGTGCTGCCGGATAGTAGCAAGCTCGTCATCGCAGGAACCACCCCAGTGTGCAGCCTCAGGAAAGGCTCACGCCTTGCGTAGGGTGGTTGGGTCCTTTGGGCGTGCCATGGAGCGGACTCTGAGAGCGTGTGCATCTTGAGCTCCAGGTGGGATGCGTGCGAGTACTTCCATGAGAGCAGTAGCCGCCTCAGCAGCCCCTACGCCCAAAGCAACGTACTCTGCCGCCGACGAGGTACGTGCGATACAGCCCTGCTTCCCAGTACGCCAAGATAGAGCGATACCACGGAGAAGGAACATGTAGTCAATACGGCTGCGTCCATCTGGGCTCCAAGCCTAGTCATTGTCAGTGTAGCAGTCAAGGACCATCGAACACTGCCGACGAAACCAGAGTCCGAGGAACGGCGTGGAGACCACGTACCGAACCACTTGCAGAGCCACGTGAAGGGCTCTGGCATGAGGAGCCTGCGAGAACTGAGTGAGGAGGTTGACAACAAAAGCACTATCAGGACGTGTGATAGTGGCCAGGTACATCAGAGATCCGATGAGACAAATGTCTAAGGTCACGTCCACTGTCTCCCCTAGTTGTGTGGGATCATCCACCTTTAGGGCATCCTGCCCATTGGGTGTAAGAGGTGTGGAAGCGTTGAGCACTACACCAAGGAGATCGCTGAAACACTCCCCCACGACTCGTGCATATTGGGCCTGATGTAGCAACATTGTGTGACGCCTGCGATCTCGCACGATCTCCATACGAAGAAACACCGATGCAGGACCGAGGTCCTTCATCCTATAGGCAGTCTGAAGGACAGCCTTGGCCTCCTTCACAGCCTCCAGGGATGGAGACACGATCAGAAGGTCATCGACATAGACCAAGATGGCGGTGAACCGCTTGGGTGTTGGTAGGATGAAGAGAGAGGGATCTGCCTCGCTCTGTACATATCCCGCATGAGTCAAAGTGCCGGTGATCTCCCGGTTCCAACACCGCGGAGACTGCTTGAGGCCGTACAAGGACTTGCGGAAGCGCCGGACCTTGTCACCGTCCTCAAAGCCTGGTGGCTGAGCCACGTAAATCTCCTCATCCAGAGAGCCATGGAGGAATGCATTGTTCACATCCATCTGGTGCAGTTCCCAGTCATGCTAAGCCACTACACCGAACAGAGCTCGAGCTGAGGTCATGCGGCCGACAGGGGAAAAACTGTCAGTGTAATCGACGCCCTCAATCTAAGAGTACCCCTTGACGACCAAGCGGGCCTTATAGTGTTCCAGTGAGCCATCTGGCTTCACTTTCTTGCGAAATACCCACTTGCCCTCAATAGCCTTCCTCCCAGGCAGAAGGTCGACAAACTCGTTGACTCTATGCTCTCGGATAGCGTGAAGCTCATTCTTGCAGGCAGCTCGTCAAGCGTCAGCATCCTATGATGAGAGAGCTCCCCTTAGGGTGCCCGGGTTGGGCGCCACAGAGGGAGAGCTCTGCGTGGCAAGGACACACACCTCGGTGCTAGGCCTGACGACCACAAGATCACTTGCTGCATCACAAGCGATATGGAACTCGCGAGTGACGAGATCTTGCCTTACGGGGCACGCTGGATATACCTCTGTGAGCTCAATGCGGACACTTAGGCCTAGGGCCTTTGTGCCGGGGTCACCACTCGCGATGCTGCGAGAGGGGCGCCGGGGTACGGGACCCGACGCTCGCTGAGCTCCAGAATCCAGTGGTCGAAGACGGCCACCAGGCTCACGGGAGTAACCTGAGCTCAAGGGGCGCACCTCAGGCTCAGGTACAGGAGCAACCACAACTGGTGGGGGCTGAGGCAAGGCAGCCGGTGATGCCGTGCGAGGAGACGCGTGTGTGGGGAACACGAGGCTGGATGTGACAGTAGGAACAGGCAAGACTGGACCTGACACAGAGGCAGGAGTGCCAGCAGACGCAGGTACGGGAGTAGGCGAGACTGGACAAGGCACAGAAACAGGAGTGCCGGCTGACGCCGGTAGTGGCGCAGGGACACTTGTGGGGTGTGAAACAGGCTGCACGGGCGAGGTCTCTGGACCAACAACGATGATCGCCGGGCCATCAAGGGCCGGAGACCGAGAGGTGAAGGGGGCTCAAACGGACACATCAGCCTGATGAGAGGTGCTCGCTGGCGTAGAAGTCTCCCCCATCCGCCGAGAACCCTCACAGGTAGGAACATGTGTGGCAGAGAGTGCCGTGATCGAAGTCAGGTCACGGTAGGTGAGAGACCCAAAAAAGAGCGTGTCGCGGGACTCAATGACGCGACGACGAGTAGGACCCCAGAAGCGTCAAGCCTTCGACCGCGGGGATATGCCTACAAAGGCACACAAGCGGCCCCGAGGTGAGACCTTGGACACCTACTGGTCCTCGGTGTACCACACGGAGGCCAGGGATCCCCAGATGCAAGCGAGACGAAGGTCAGCACGATGTCCAAACCAAAGCTCGTACAGTGTAATATGGTCCGAAAGCGGACCGTGCAGGAGGTAGTTCCAGACCCACGTCATGTAGGCGAAGCCATAAAAAACGAAGGACTCAGGGAGACCGCACTCAGACCGCATAGCGCGAACCGCATCCTCCATGGTGTAGTTCAAACGCGCGGCAACATCGTTGTGCTAAGGGGTAGCAGGAGCGGAGACCTGGTGAAAAATCCCCTGCTAGGCAAAAAATCCGTCCATCTCGCCAAGGAACTCACCGCCGCGATCCGAGCGGAAAGCATGCAGCGTGTGACGTGATTGACACTCAGGCATCACTAGCCAGAGTCGAACCGCAAGAGCGGCGTCGCTCTTCTAACGCAAGCTGTAGACCCATCGCATCTGGGTAAAGTCATCAGTCAAAGTCAGAACATACCGGCCCCGATCAGATAGGGACTCGACTGGAAGAGGACGAAGAAGGTCCGAGTGAACTAAGTTGAGAGGCCAAAGCGCTTGGGAATGAGAGTCAGGGTAGCTGCATCGGTGCATCTTCCCCTCAGCGCAAAAGAGACAGTCGGTCTTGGGTGGCTTCTCGAAAGAAACCGCGTCAAGACCGAGAGATGGCTATGTCGGAATGAGCTTTGACACAGTATCGGAGCCCACGTGACACAGACGGCGATGAAGCAACTGCTGGTGTTCTGGAGACATAACACCAGTGACAAAAACCCAAGTGGAGGAGGTAGGAGAGGAAGGGGAGGAGGTACGAGAGACGCGATATAGATCATCTATGACAGAGGCACAAAGGACGACACTGCGAGTGTCAGTAGCAGTCATAGTCGCTGAGTCTATGGTATGCTCCACAAAGAGACCCATGAGTGTATAGGCACGCACAGAAAGCAGGCTGAGCTCAAGATCAGGCACAAACAACACGTCAGAAAGGTACAAGGGGCCAGATGGACCTTCAAAACATACAACCCCAACACCATGGACAGGCAAGGACTGACCAGAGCCTGTACGGATGGAACGGATAGACGTGACGGGACCGAGAAGAAAAAAATCACTACGATGACACGTCATGTGATGAGTGGCACCAGAATCGATGATCCAAGTGCCACCGGAGTCATGACTGGTGGACGTCACTATACAACGGTCAATGGAACACTCGGCATCAGAGGGACGCTGAGCCGTCAGTGGGGAGGAATAACGCAAGACACAAAGATGAGACTCATGAACCCAATTGGTGTAGTCAGGCCCATAATCATCACATGCTGACTGTGCTCCCCCACACGCATCGTCATGAGTCACGTGAACGGATGGACAGACAGTCTGTGGACCACCCGACGATGACAACACACTTGCACCTCCCTGAAAGCGGAGTGCCAGAAGGTGTCGGAGCTCAGCGATGGTGCGGTCGCGTGGATCCCGATCGCTGCTACTCGCTTGTGGAGAAGCAAGAACAGGTGCAGTCGTGGCCGCCACGCGTCTGGAGGATGGCGAGGATGACGTGCTGGACGTGGAATGGAGGGCGTGTGCAGCCTAGAGCCCAAAAGTAATGCGCGCCCAGTCAAGCGGCTGCTGGCACTCGGTGCAGCGATGGGCGCCTCCATAGTTGTAGCAGTGAACAGAACGTCCATTACTACCAGTCGAGGACGACTGCTGCTGTGACTGCTGCTGACCTGATCCACGCTTCCCTTTCTTCTTCTCCCCATGAGCTGCTACTGCAATACCCTGTGTCTGAGTGGGTGTGGGTGGGGCAAAAGAGGAGGAAGATGAGGACGTGATGGAGGATGAAGAAGGAGATTGCATGAGGGAAGATGGTGGTGATGCGATGACTACTGCAGCAAGGGAAGTCTCCTGATGGGCCACAACTGCCTCGCGGGCTGAAGTCACCTGGAGGAAGAGCTGATGCGCCCAAGGGAGAAGCTACAGAGTGGCTGAAAAGGGCTCGAGGATAGTGTCGCTGTACTGTGTGAATATGTCAGTATACTCAAGGCAAACTCCGAGCATCATCGTACGGAGCGACCACAACTGTGTGCCTCCTGAGGTCCCAAGGCGCGTGTAGATGCGCACGGCGCGTCGCCAGTAATCGTCTGTAGGCTTTGCAGGCCCCTGACGGAGGGAGTGGAAGGCACGAATGTGTGCTGCATGGGTGGCGTGCGTCTATGCGGCCAGCAGGGATAAGGCCAGATCCCAACCTCCGCGTGGATCGGCGCCAGTGCCTGTGCCGGGCTCGCCAAGGAAGGCGTGGATGTCGACGACGGTCTCGCGTGACATGGCATAGAGGAGTCCGCGCATCGCCCTGGCTGCTGTCAGGACCTGTGCTGGGTCTGTAGGCTGATACGGGCTATTGTAGTAGGGCCACACGGCCTCTGAAGTAGCCCAAAACTAAAAGAGGATCTCCCAACAGTCAAAGCCGTTCTCAGTGATGTATCGTGGAGGTGGTGTCTCAAAGTCCTTGGGTTGCCGCTTCGTGGGGAGAGCAACCGGAGGCCGAGGGGGACGAGGGATGGGGAAGACTCCTAGAAGGGGATAGTCATCGGGATAGTCGGGTGACGATCACATCGTAGGAATCCGAGGAGATCTGGTACCCGTCCGCAGCTGACGGAGGCGCTCCTGAAGAACTCGAATATCATGATCCGGGGAGTCGTCTGTCATGCCCGGCATGAATGGATCATCATCCAGGAGGTCTGAAGGTGGTGGGTCAGGTCGAGCTCCTGCAACAGGTGCCTGAGCCGACTGTTGAATAGAGACCGCGACGCCGACAGCTCTACCGAAAACCTGCCGTGGGACTGTGGACTGGCCACGTTGAAGCATAGTCAGCGTACGGATGGCATCAGTTTGCTCCCGTTGTAGGCAACGCATCTCAATGTGCTGGCTCCGCAGGTCCTCAATGGCCTGCCAGCGTGGGCTCAGGACCCCAGAAGAGGAGGAGGAGGGATCACCTGTCGCCTTCCCCTTGTTTTCAGACGAGTTCATCTCGCCTCTCAGTATGGGTCGACAGGTCCGATTTGTCAGATTGCAAAAGCGTCAGCGTTTCTCGAGGAGTTCAGACGTTGACAATTTTTTACTGTCCGGCCAAAATCATGGCTAAGTATGGTGCTGACGTTAGCAGGTGGTTGCTGATGTCAGCACAACCTGATGACGTCAGCAAGCAATAAACACTGACGTCGGCTCGACTCCCTCCTTTTCTTTTCTTTTTTTTTCTTCTTTCGCGGTTTTGCGCGAGCGTGTAATCGCTCCGCCGTGGCTGCGCGGAGGCTGCGTGGCTGCGTGCGCAACAGTGGCAGTAGCGGCTGTGCAATGCCACTGCTGCTACTACGTGCTGCGGCTGCTGCTCGCTGCCGCCACCGCGCACTGCTGCTGCTACTGCTGCTACTGCTGTGCTGCTGTTGCTGCTGCTTCTGCTGCGCTACTGTTGTTGCTGCTGCTACTTTGCTGTTGCCGCCACTGCTGCCGCTAGTGCTGCCTGCTACTGTTGCTGCCGCTGCTGCTGCTTTGCTGCTGCCGCCGCTGCCGCCGCTGCCGCCGCTCGCTGTTGTTGCCACGGCCGCCGCTATGGCTGCGGACGATGGCTGCACTCACTGCAGCTGCCACGTGCTGCTGTAGCTACTGCTACGGCGCTGCTGCTGCCGCTGCTGCTGCTCTTGCTCTGCTACTATGCTGCTGATGGCACGGTGGCAATGCCGCTCCTACAGTCTCACGTGATGGGTATGGGCTGCGTTGACGGCGACCGGCTGGCATTTGCAGAGAGAGGTAACAAATGACAGGTCCATGGCCTAAATACCTGCCGCAGCGCACAGCAGATGTCGCACGCAGCGGTCCAAGAGCTGTCCTAAAACCTGCCCAAAAGTACTGTTGTGGCCATGACTCTGCGCACACATGTCAGAATACAACGCCGTCTGAACTTAGACGTGCAGGATCACAAGACGGTCGCTACGACTGGTCACATGCACGCATCCATCATCAGACGGTGGACATGCAATGCAAAGACATGCAAATCAGGCTCATGGCCAGTCCGCCAAAAGGACTCCTACAGGCTGAAGAAAAACAACAGGGAGTCCCGGCAGTGTCCGGGGCTCTGGAACCATAGTCGGCCAGCTCCAAGCTGGGAGTCCGCCGCCCGTCATCCCTCCGATGTCACCAGGGCCCGCCTCAGGGATCTGCACGAGTATGGACACGGCCGAGTGGTCAGAGTAGACAGTACAAGAACGTCACAAATCACAACACAACCGCCCCAGTTGTGCCCGCACGCCCCTCCGGAAAAGCTCTCCGAGTGCCCGGATCTCGACCGCCGAGAGAATAGGAGCAATGCTAGAAAATCTCAAAATCAGCATCCAGACATCCAAAGCGGCTTTCCGAACATTGGAAGCCCTACTACAACCATTGGGTCTCCTCGTCGCACCGGTATAGTCCACCGGGTGGGCGGGTCTCAACCCACCGAGAAAACTCTCCTACCTCCTAACAAGCCCACAGGGTGTCGGAACGCATCGACCGCGTCTCGCCGGTGCTGTCGTAGGTGCTGGAGAAGTCTCGGTACATTCCGGAGGCCCGTCGTGTCATCACGCCCTCCTCTACCATGTACTACCAACATGGGTGTATGGATAATCCATCGGCGTCAGTCGTGACGGGTGGAAGCCACACAAACCAACAATATTTACAACGCCCATTGTACTTGTTATAAACACCTTAGGGCTCCATGGTTGTAGCGGGAGGGCCGGTTCGGCCCTCCCTCCTCGCTGAAGCGAGGGGTGGCTGCGCACCACCCTTCGCATCAGCGAGGGTTGGCTGGCGGCCAGCACTTCGCTGGCCGTCGGCCAGCTCGCTGCCGGCTGGCTGGACGGCCGGCGGCCGGCCAAGCGACCGGCCGGCCACCGGCCGGCCAGCCGCCAGCCGCCGATCGCGGCCTCAGCCTGATCGGCGGCTGAGGGGCCACGAGGGCCTCGAGGGCGAGGCCTCGTGCCCTCATGCCCTCGCCCCCCCTTGCCCTCCTTGTAAACGAGCAAGAGAGGACAAGGGATAGGGGGAGCGAGGGTGAGGTCGAGAAAGCTGGCGCGAAATCGCCAGCGTGCCTCGCACGCGACGATTTCGCGCCAGAACGGCAAAATGGAAATTGAAGTTCGTTTACGACGAACTTCGACATAATGTAAATGGAATAAATCGTGCGAACACACGAGTTCAAGGTAAAAAACCCCTGTTCGGGTCCCAAAACCAGGGGTTTGGTTAAAAACGGAAATGGGCCTCCGGAGACTCGAAACATTCGAGTCTCCTTGCTCTGGGGCGTTGATGACGATTGCCCCTCAGTCTTGCGAAGGGGGTAAACCCCTGACGCGGACTGAGAACGCCATTCTGCAAACTCTGACAACGACTTCAGAGCAGGAGCTAGAGAGGCGACCCGTTACAGTTGTTCTCAGAGCCAGACGACCCTCGCGACTATGGGTTCGACGGAAACGGTGGCTACGTCACATATAAAACGCTGCCGGCAGCTGCAAGCAGCAGCAGAAACACCAGAAGGGACTACAGCATCCATACTTCATAGATTGAAGCACCGTAAAGTGCGTTGCAGAGCTGGAAAACATTTATACTTGGTGGAGCCACTTCCTTCCAGCCTCTCCACACTTCCAAGGGGCTAGGAGGATTTTTGAGGGGCGGGTTGGGGAGTTCCCACCACTTAAACCACAAAATCCTCCTCATTTTCAAGGCTCCTTCAAACCTCCTTCATCCAAAAATTGGGACAGCGCCCCTCCCCAAGCTGAGGGACTCTCACGGCCTGAGAGCACCCTTAAAAGAAGGAGGTTGAGACCTTGAAGATTTTTGATGGCTCGCCAACGCCGCCGGCTCAAGGGAGACGTCGCCCAAGAATGCGAGAGGCGTCAAGGAGCGTGAAGAGAAGACCAAGGAAGACAAGGAGACAAGAGGAAGACAAGAAGTTGGAAGAGAGAGTGGAAGACGCGCTAGGAATTGTTTGAATTCCTCTTGTCACTGTTTACTCTTGTTTTGTGAGCGGCACTCACATTCCTCCTCAGTCTATTATCTTGTTATCTTCTGTTTTCCTAGGTACTAGTCATTGCCAATCGCCGTGAGTCACGGCGTAGGAAGGCTAGTTCCAAAAACCAAAAACTTGTGCAGACGTGGCGGCCTAGGAAAACAGAAATTGAATTTATAATTACCTCACCGATCGTGAGAGCAAGGAGTTTGTGGGAGGCGATTCCTCCTTAACGTTGTGAAGTGATCCTCACAACGATCTTCACGTGCTAGTTGCACGAGCGACAAGATGGCAAGTGCCAGACCATCTAAGACCAACAAGGGCAAGGTGGTAACGTTCTCACCACACGTCCTTGGCGGACTCCAAGTTTTGGGAGCCGTCGCCGCGAGCACGGTTGCCAACCTAAAGGCAACCGTACCGCCTAAGGCAACCGTACCGCCTAAGGCAACCGTACCGCCTAAGGCAACCGTACCGTCTAAGGCAACCGTGCCACCTAAGGCAACCAACGCCAACCTCGGTGACACCGGGAAGCGTGCGGAGGCCACAAAGGTGCTCGCCGAGCACGTCGACGCGCACATGGGCGACCCCCATGCGACGGACGACGCAATGGAGGAGGATCTTCCGGAGGAGGACCCCGACGAAGAGCACAACACCGACGTTGGCGAAGGCGATGAGGATTGCGACCATCGCCATCGTCGTGCGGCGAACTCGAGCCGATTGCTCGAGAAGGAAAAGGCGCCCGCCGCATCCCCTGAAGCTGTCGACGGCAGGGAGACTGCCGAGAGCAGCAAGGGCGCTGAAAGCAGTCACATGGGAAAATCCCGCAAGAACGAGCCAGACGACGACGTCGCAAAGGCAATTTGCGATGACCATCGTAGGCCTACGAAGTTTGCTGCTGAGGCGACAGGCCAACTGAAGATCACCACCGACGGTGGAGATACGGTACCACTCGGAGGAATGGGGGCGAACCCCCCTTCCTACGATGTGGCCACAATGGGGCAGGGCAATGCCCACTTGAGCTTCGTCGCCGACGATAGTCTCCTCCGAAAGGTGGGACTCCTTGGAGGCGTGTACGCGAACCATACCCTCTTGCAGTGGGTAAGGGTGCACGGACAATGCGAGGCCCTGGAGGCTATCGTTGATGCTCTGACGACATCAGAGCTCAAGTTCGCGTTCGCCAACCTGCTGAACCACGTCGGGCAGAGCATCACGGACCTTGACCGTGATCGCCAGCTGTAGCGTCCATGAGGCAAGCCGCCGATGTAACGACCTCGACAAGGCGTTGCACAGCGTGACCCAAGTGCGGATGCAGCAGCAAGCGCAGCGTGCCGCAACTGCGGATGCCACTACCGGTGACAACGACGACTTGCCTACCTCGACGCCTTTGGGGTCGGTCATGAACACGTCCTTCCTCCACAATGTGAAGATCTTCTGGAAGGGTATGAAGCTGACCGACTGGCTGAATCGCATGGAGTACGTTCTACGTGTCCACAAGGCTCCACTCAGCCAGTGGGACGACCTTGCCACGACGCGGCTTGAAGACAAACTCTTCAAGTACGTGGTGAAGGAGTGGACTGTGTAGCAGCCGCACCTCGAGTGGCAGCCCATGTCGTGGGAGGCTTTCTGTGCGATCATGCGCAAGAAGTACACCCAACGTGAGGAGGCGCAACGCGCCTTCCACAAGATCAAGGACTTCAGGCAGTTCGGCAGCTTGCTTGAATCCTACTTGAGCGAGTTCACCGCACTCGTGGAGGAAGCCGAAGCTTCACCGAGGGCGATGGGACCCAGACATTCAAGTACCCGGATTCCATGCTGCTGGAGTACTTGCGTAATGGTCTCGCCGGCGAGAAGCTGAAGGACAAGACCACCACAACAGCCACTGGCCAAGCTTGGACAAGCTGGAGGGCGTTGCGCGACTACATGAGCGAAGTGTATTCGGCGAGCCCGAAACACTAATCTGATGCACGGTCAAAAGCGCGTGCACAGCAGGGTCGCGACATGCGCGTGGACGCTGCATGGGCTGGTGGGTCAGCTGGACAGCGAGGCGGGGCCAAGGGCAAGCAGCCTACAAAACCTCCAACCAAGAAGGCTGGTGGACACAAGGGTCCTAACAACAAGCGCAGCCGCTAGAATGACGAGCTGCAGGCGGCGCGTGAGCGTCGCAACGCAGCCTTCCGCGAAGGGCTCTGCCACAACTGCATGCAGCCGGGCCACTTTAGGGCTTAGTGCCCTGAGGGTGCTGGTGGTGGACAAGAGGCCGCGGCGCTAGCTACAGCAACAGCACCTCGTGGAGATGGTGCAAGAGGAGGCCGCAGACAAGGCCGTTGACAAGGTCGCGGTCGCGGCAATGGGCCCGGCCGTGGTAACAGACAGGGCCGTGGGGCGGGTTTTCCCCACCCCTGAGTGACGTCAGTGGGGACCACTAAGGGATAAAACTGGATCACGAGTGTGAGTTTATGTTTTCAGACGAGGATGTTAACACATGGGCTACACAATTCCATTGCAACCGGAGGCGACTCCTCCGTTTAGATCCATGTGTCGCCTTAGCCCAGCAAAAAGGCGAGAGGCCGAACGCCAAATCAAAGAATACCTTGCAAAAGGGTGGATCGAGCCCAGTAGCTCACCGTACGGTGCGCTGATCCTTTTTGTGAATAAGAAGGACGGTGGTTTACGCATGTACGTGGATTACCGGGTGTTGAACATGCTGACGGTGAAAAATCAACTTCCCTTACCGCGGATTGAGGACATTTTTGACCAACTCCAAGGCGCAAAAGTGTTTTCGTTCTTGGATTTGTTTCAAGGGTACCATCAAATCCGCATCACGGAAGATGGTATGCCCAAAACCGTGTTTTGAACGCACATGGGACACTATCTGTTCCGAGTGTTATGCTTCGGGCTTACAAATGCCCCGGCAACCTTCCAAGGAGAAATGAACCGAACGTTCGCTAAGCAACTCGGACAGTTTGTCTTGGTTTACCTGGATGACATCCTGGTTTTCTCCAAATCAATGGAAGAGCACATAGAGCATCTGCGCGAAGTTCTCACAATCCTTCGAGAACAGAAGTTCTATGCAAAAGTGAGCAAGTGCAAGTTTGCACAAGATGAGCTCGAATACCTTGGACACATCGTCGGCAAGGACGGCATCCGTGTCGACCCACGAAAGGTCCAAGCCGTTGTGGACTGGCCACGCCCCGAAAATGTTGAGCATATTTGGTCTTTCCTCAACCTTGCAAACTACTTTTGACGGTTTATGCAAGGGTATTCGACCCTGGTAGCACCGCCAACCAGGCTTACGCGAAAAGACGTGCGTTGGGAATGGACATCTGATTGCGAGAACACTTTTCTCAAAGTCAAAGAGCTTCTCTCCACGGCGCCCGTCCTAGCTCTTCCGGATCCATCACAACCGTGGGAGGTTTGATGTGATGCATCAGTAGTAGGACTTGGAGCCGTCCTCATGGAGAACGGTCACCTAGTTGCGTATGAGAGCCGGAAGCTCATCCCCGCGGAAACGCGATACACGAGTAGGGATCAAGAGCTCCTTGCGGTAGTACGGGCTTTCAAGATGTGGCGTTGCTACCTCAAGGGTGCTGAAGGGGGTGTGACGGTCGTGACCGGCCATAATCCATTGGTGTTTTTCCAAGCGCAACCGAACCTGTCAAGACGACAGGCGCGTTGGAGCGAATACCTGAGTCGATTCTCGTTCACATTGGAATATCGGCCAGGACGCATCAATGTGGCCGATCCACTAAACCGACAGCCTGTGGAAATTCAAGCAACCACCGAGGTCAGTGGGTGTTTTATGGCCATTGCAACAGCAACCGTACAACCACCAGATCCCCCTGCACCTCTGCGGAAACCACCACGAGAGATTATCCATTACAACGGTTTTGTAAACGGGATCCGGATGGGATACTGTGTGGATTCTTGGTTTCAAGACTCTCGAAATCTACGGCTTGGTAGAGGCCGCAGGAATCTTCTGGTATGGAGAACAAGTTGTTGTGCCAAACTCGGGAGACCTTAGAGTAAAGGTTATCTCCCAGTTCCACGACCCGCCGGTCGCATGTTACGTGGGACCCCGAAAGACGGGACAGGCACTCTCGGACCACTATTGGTGGCCAGGGTGGAGTGTCGATGTCCGTAAGTATTGCATGACATGCGACCCATGTCTTCTGAATAAGGCTAGTAACAGAAGTCTGTTGGACTCCTCCAGCAGCTTCCCATTCATGGGACTCCATGGGAGTGCGCCAGCATGGACTTCATTACTGGTCTTCCGAACACGGCCCCTGGCCACGATGCAATACTAGTGGTTGTGGATCTTTTGACGAAGATGACACATTTCATTCCTACAACCACTGACGTGAACGCAAAGGAGACCGCTCGTCTCTTCTTTGAGGATGTCGTAAAGTACCACGGCTTGCCGTTGCGCATTATCTCCAATCGAGATTGAAAACTTGCTAGTAAGTTCTGGCAAAAGATGCACGAGTACTTCAACAGTGAGTCGCAAATGTCGACAGCATTTCACCCTCAAACTGACAAACAAACGGAGCGTATGAATCGCAGTATAGAGTATATGCTGCGCATGTACGTGGACCCTGCCATGCATGATTGGGACGAATTCCTAGCACCGGCAGAGTTTGAGGTGAACAACTCGGTAAAAGAGTCCACACAGTTCCCACCGTTTGTGTTGAACAGTGGTCGGCATCCAGTGGTACCCTCTTCATTAGTGAAGAGTGGGAGTACAGGAGAGCAGGTTCCTTCCGCTCAACCCTTTGCCAAGCGCATCGACTCCTTGTTACAAGAGGCAAAGGGTCACCTTCAAGCAGCTCGGCAGCAACAAAAGGCATATGCCGACAAAGGTTGTCGGGAGGTCTCGTTTGACATCGGTGACAAAGTGCTGCTTAGCACTGAAAACCTTCGGCTGAAGTCGCCAGGGGCAAGAAAACTTCTACCGAAGTAGATTGGGCTGTTTCCCATTGTGGCACGCATCCGGCAACTGTGGTACACCGATTGCTACTTCCGCCGAGTATGAAGATACATGACGTGTTTCATGTGAGCCTGCTGGCTCCATACACAGCAGAAGGAACCATTCAGCCACCGCCAGCACTCCTGGCTGCCGACGGCCAATAGGAGGTGCTTCGCATACTCCAGCACCGAGAGCGTACTCTTTGGTCGCGCGTTGTCAGGGAGTACCTCGTTCATTGGGCCGGTTGTGGACCTGAACATAATTCATGGGAGCCCAAATATTGGTTGCCCACAGGGGTGGTCAACGAGTACTAGAGCGAGCTTGCAGCTCGCACAGATCGCTGCCGGCTGGCTGGACGGCCGGCGGCCGGCCAAGCGACCGGCCGGCCACCGGCCGGCCAGCCGCCAGCCGCTGATCGCGGCCCTAGCCCGATCGGCGGCTGAGGGGCCACGAGGGCCTCGAGGGCGAGGCCTCGTGGCTTCGTGCCCTCGCCCCCCTTGCCCTCCTTGTAAACGAGCAAGAGAGGACGAGGGATAGGGGGAGCGAGGGTGAGGTCGAGAAAGCTGACGCGAAATCCCCAGCGTGCCTTGCACGCGACGATTTTGCGCCAGAACAGCAAAATGGAAATTGAAGTTCGTTTACGATGAACTTCGACGTAAAGCAAACGGAATAACTCGTGAAAACACACGAGTTTGAGGTAAAAACCCCCGGTTTGGGTCCCAAAACCAGGGGTTTGGTTGAAAACGGAAATGGGCCTCCGGAGACTCGAAATATTCGAGTCTCCCTGCTCTGGGTCGTTGATGACGATTGCCCCTCAGTCTTGCGAAGAGGGTAAACCCCTGACGTGGACTGAGACCACCATTCTGCCAACTCCGACGACGACTTCAGAGCAGGAGCTGGAGACTCGACCCGTTGCAATGGTTGTGCCATTATACAGTATCCGTTCCTCCAAGAGGAACGACGAGGAGGAACCCGTTGTCGGCGTTAGCCAGTTTCACCCGGGTCTCCCCATGGCTACCAGAGGCCAGGCAGATGTGATGGTCTCAGGGATGGGGGAGTCATCCTGAGATTCCAGCACATCATATTTGGCTCGACTGTCTCACGCGAGGTCAACCATGCCGACGCAACTCGAGTGTCTAAGTGGTACTCATCTTCACGCCAGCCCATGCCCTGGCGACCTCATTGGGACCCAAAGGGCACTGAGCGGATGTTAGGCTTCTGCCATCCCATGCAGCCACAATCTCCAATCTATTACCACCCCAAGTTGGAGTGCCCCTTGCTCCATTGGTTGGTTTGATGCCCCATCTGCTAGTCGTAGTGTTTTCGGTCCCCCCATCCCCTCCATCCCCCCCCAAGCCACCACTCTCCATTTTTACCCCATTAAGCGCAAAAGAAGTCAGATAATTCTTTTTTTATCCGAAAGAATAAAAAGTCACACCTTGTATCTTTCAAAGCACTCTTGGAAAATGATAGAGGCGGAGTGAACACAATTTAGTTCTTACTCACTTTTTAAAGGAAAAATAAAAAGTTATTGATGGTATTTCCTAGGGATTTTGACGAAGTAAGAAGGTTTGCTTTGCAATGAAGAAAATTTAGACTTTACATTGAAACATTGACTATGTTTACTTCAAGATATAAATTTTTAGGAAGAAGATGGATTTATGTGTAATTTTTTTTCATGTAAGAATATTTTCATGTACCCATGAATCCATGTTTATTCCTCATTGTATGGACTCGGGTTCAGTGTTCTGGCTAGTCTTGCCAAACAGCTGACTGGACGGATGGGATCTAACCCGTACTGTCCGTTTTGTTCCTGATTCGCGTGAGTTGTCCGATTACGTGATGTCCGGTGTCTTTTCATCTGATCAATGCTGACTTGAAATTCGACAAACAGGTCATTCTGTCCGACCCTAGAAAGCTCCGAAGTCCGATGCATGGTCATTGATCGATCGCTCAGAAAAATGACCGATCCACCAATGACGATTTTTCGNGTCGAATAGTCATCCGAACAGAATCGGACACCACCTGACTGCCTCCGGTTTGATCGCACAAATGTGCAAAGGTGGAAAGGTTTGTCAAAAGGCAGGTGAGTGTTTTGGCGCTCTACTCTAGCCATCCACGGCTAGAGTCCATGGGGGAACGGCTAGAAACACCGATCGAAGGCTGTCGAAATATTCAAACGTAGAAAGAACGCGGGAAGAATCATGGAGCAAGGAGCAGGGACTAGGTGGTCCGTCCGGAAGAGGCGTTTCAACAAAGCTGGTTTGCGGACTTGCGGATGTTTTTTGGGACACATTCCAAAGTTCATTGACATCTGCAGGGTACGCGGTGATCGCGGCGCGGGCGTGGATTTTCCCGCGGCTGACCTCGTAGACAGGGAGAACCGGCGTGGCGACGGGGCGAGGAGTCGTGGCCGTCATGCTGTGCCGTGGCCATGCCCGCGGCACACTGCTCAGCACAAATAGCGGGCGTTGGCACTAAGCTTTCTATCATTCACCCTGGCCCGTCTTGTA